>JAHZNJ010003612.1:0-11209 GCA_027744475.1 Lepidocyrtus cf. sotoi NNG-2020
TCAACGAACAACAACACGGCAGGCAGTGCAGTGCAGTGTTTTCAGGTGTTTTGGATTTTGATGTTCGAGTACTTTTAACTTTTTCTTTCACTTTAGTAAATCCATTTAATTAAATGTTGCTGTATTAAATCATTTTTGCTGGTACTGTTTAAAACACCATTACAATTTACAGTGAAACTGTTCATTTTGACATTTGAATCAGAAATTAGGTAGCAAATAGGAACAATGGTCTATCTTCATTTCCCAACTACTCTTACGAACGAGGAGCTTCTGTTAAAAGATAAATATGCCATTCTTCGAAAGAAGGTAAGTTGAAAAAAGTTGTCATGTATAATAATAATTATGCAACAATTTTGATTGATATGTCTACAGTTGACAGTTTTTGCTAACGGTCGTATTATGTTTCTTGCCAATTTTAGAAAAAGGCTCTTCAGGAAATGAAAGCTCCGAAACCAGAACCAGAGAAAGTTAACCCACTGAAAAGACCTCTAGATCCCAAAGATGCGAAGGAATTGGCGAAGAAGCTTATTTTATCTGGGAAAGTATCAATTCCAACAAAGCCAACCATTGAAAAGACGGTGTTTAAAAGATCGAGAATTCTCGAAAGGAAATTGTCTTCAACAGGAAGAACCGAAGGACATGGAGGGTTAACCCCTGGCTATGCATCTAGCTATCATGCAGAGCCACATTTTGAACCGTTTAATCCTCATGGTGGAGATAAGGAGCCAGGCTCATCAGAATCTAAAAGCAAATTCGCTGTTCCAGCTCCGAAATACAGTTTGGGTACTCCAAACGCAGATGTGTCCCCCACCAAACCACTTCCAAAGAGTTATTTCGCCCCTCCAAAAGACAATTTTCCAGAGTCCACAGGACCCACTCCGAAGGTGCAAAACAGACCGAAACGTGGTCCTACAATATATGTCGGCGCTCAAGATTTAACGGAGGATATTCTTAAGTCTGTTTTTGATGAATTCGGCAAGATTGTAAATGTCAAACTTCATACTCAAAATGTGGGATTCGTTACATTTGAAACGGCAGAAATAGCCGACCGTGCGATAACAGAGGTAAAAGATGTTCTTCTGGCAAGTTATTTAGTTATAGTTTTTAATGTAATGTATTACATAATTTTTAATAAAATGCTAAACTATTTTTCCTTCATAGACAAATGGAAGTGTTCATAATGATGTCCCCTTTGATGTTCAATTTGCTCGACGGCAACCCAGCATAACCCAATTGTTAAATGAGTCATCCGTATCTGCCTCATGGACAACGATTGCAACAAGCCAGTCTAATAAAGGCGGTCACGATGATAGGCGAAAACAAGTTGTGTATGATGAACCCTTAGACGACTTTTTAGCAGAGTAACAAATAACAAATCCATGTGTCAGGATCCTTCATAAGTTTAATTTATTGACGTAATAAAATTGATTAAATTATTGATTACTGTAAACGACTGAATGTCTCGCAATCATTATACTCGCAATCCTCAAATAGAAGTTATTGACTACGATTGAAAGATGTAACGATGCGATTTTCTGCTCATACAAGCCATCAGCGAAAAAACTTGAAAGCGTGATTCGGAATAATTTAAATTTTTGTTGAAGTTTTAATGATCATTGTATATTTGCCATTTGTATTTATTTTGCGAGGATATTGGTTAAGTTGATTTAATATTTCTTTTAATATGTTTTTATTCGATGCTATAAAATAAAGTAAATGAAATAAATAATACAACTGCTCGTACGGTTACTGCATTAATATTATTTTATTTGATTTTATTTTGAAAGATTAAGAATTGATTTTTTTTTGTTTTGCTGAAAGATTGTAAATTGTACATGATATTATTTGTAATTAAATTATTCTTAATTTTTTAAAGCATGGTAAAAAGAACTTATTTCTGTTTTCCTTAAAATTTTAAAAGAACGCACTTATTCGTACAACAGTTGGATTTTTAATTATTAAAACCATTTATAAGCTCACTTCATTAGAGAAGAATTTTAATAGAAATTAAACTAAACTTGTTCACTTGCACACTTCTTTGTTACTGAGGTTTTCTCCTAAATTGCTTTCCCCATAAAATTTATAAAAGTCAGCAGAGAGAATGCGATTCACACACAACTTGTTCATCAGCCAAATTATTTTTCTTCTTTCTACGGAAGTAACCCGAAAAAATAGTTACGACACTTTCGAAAACATGACTTTCTCCCGACGTTTGGATTGTCACTCCTGGCGCAGTCTTTATAGACACTTATTTTCCATTTCCGAGAAAGAAAACCATTTAAAAAAGAGCAACAACATCAGAGAGTGTAGTTTTATAAAACAATGTTTTTAATACTGGTTTCCTTTTTTAAGAAGCATTCACCGACCACAATAATGAGCTTTGTCTCCTTTCTCTCTCACACAGATTCTGTTTTTTCATAGTAAAAAACTAACGATGAAAACTTTTTAACCAGAGAAAACTTTTCATTCAATACTATCATTCATAATCTACGCTGAAGTGTTTTTTTCTCATTCTATGTAAACTGTTTTACTTTAAACGTAACGTATTTTTTTCTACTGTAGAGCTTTGTTCTTTCTGTATTTATCCAGCTCTTTATGTATTTTACCATTAGTAATATAAGATTATTTTGTCAATATTTTTGTTCTTTAAGAGTCCTTTTTCTCGTATGACTTTTCGTAAATATCACAGTGAGTTGCGAAAGTTCCCCTTTTCCTGTTTTATATTTCTTTAAATATTTTTATATTATATTACGATTATTTCTCCTGGTTCACCTTCTCCCCGTTTTCTTTATGTCGCGTTGCATTGCTATACGTTACCTATTCCAGTGAAAAAGGGAAAAGATGGAAAAAGAGAAACGGATAAAGGAAATATGCAATCCATCATCATTGGTTTTTTAAAAATCTCTTAAAATTACTAAACTATGCATATATATGCACTTTCTCCACACTCACTTATGAAAAACAGTAATAAAATAAATAAATATTTTTTACTTTTACATACCCGTTTTAATAATATGTGCTTCTTCATTTGAAGACGGTTTTGCAGGCGGACTAACTACGGAAGTACGAGGGTTGGGGAGACATTTGTGCGTTAGAAATTATTCCTTGCGAGGGATTTGGTGGTATCTCCTTCTTTGCTTTAACTTCTTTATTTCCAGGAGTAGACCTAAACAAATTAATTACAATGTACATATATTATTAACTACAAACGGTTTTTTTCTGATGCTACGATCAGTAACATTTTCCGTTTATCAGTCTGCTCAATAAGTGGATTACACTAAATAAAGATTATACACTATATAATACTTACGCTGGAGGAGCTTCGATTATTATTTGTTCTATGTTGACGTTTATAGTACATTTTTTTATATTAATTATGTGGGGAACCTTGCTAATCCCCTCTCCACTTTCACCTGGCGAACTCATTGTATATTATAGTTTAATTAATAAATTTAAAAAATAAGTTTGTTATAATAAAATCTCGCAGTATCAAGCAAATGAAATTTAAGAATCAAAAAAGTAGAAATTATTGAAAGTATTGCAGAAGTGTGATGAGCTGATGAGTATTTATGAATGATGACTGATTATGGCGTCCTTTTTTGGTAATCTCTTCCCTGTGTTCCTTCATTATCGACCCCGTATCTCAAGAGAACAATCACGATGCCATAAAATGCTTTCTTTTGCATAGGTACCTAATATACCTAGTAATTCTGTTTGGAAGATAATGAATCCGATATCCACTCCAATATTGGTTAGGTAAGCCCGTGCAGACATTGTTATCATTGTCATAATATTCCATAAGCTTTATTAACGATTATGGTTTTTCTGATTTCATCGTCTTACTGTAAAATACATGCACAAATAAAAACAAAGAAGAGCATCTTCATCGGTTCTTTCAAGCATAATCTTAACAGCTTCTAGTGAGGTTAGTATTAGTGATTATCAAAGGGGAAAAGGTTTTTCAAGCACGCTGCTGCTTCACTATTACTACTGCTTTACTGCGATCCATAAAAATAGAGAAGGAAGACTGGCCCGCCCGGCAGCTAGGTCGTCACGTTGAAAAGTATTGCAAGTGCAACGAATAATACAACAGGGATGACGAGAAAAAGCCAAGCTTTCCTTCTTGTCTTCTTACCTTACGAATGCGGTCCTCTCGGATCGTGTAGTAATCAAATTAAATCATATTTTATTTTTCCCAGCATAGAAAGCATGTACAACCAAACCTTTTTCCCACCCTATATTCATTCTCAATTCATTCAAGTTTGAAATTTGAAATCTTCAAGAGCGTCCCGTTCTACATTCTCCCAATAACTCCGGTGTCTAAACACAGCATAGATTAGCTGTACCTTCCGGGTTATGTTTGGAACTCTTTATAGCGTTACAAGTTAGGAATAAAAAAGGACTTTTTTTTTCAAAGATGAGAATTGAGAGCTCCAGCTCCACCATACAAAACCATACCATTTTGCGGTAACATTACAGTTTGGATTTGGAATGCGGAATATTTTCAGTTTCACATTGTGACTGATGTACATAATAGGTTTCAACCAAGATAGAAGACATGCTTGGGTAACTCTCCTCATTGGTCCATATCAGCCTACTAACACTGCAGCAGCAACCCCAACAAAGCAGTTTGGCTTTTGTTGCTGCATTGCTGCAATATAAACTAATACTACGAGAAGAGGGGCCGTTCAATTCTATGAATGTTGTGAGGTTGTGATGATGGTGAGAATTTTTTTGTTTGGGTTACCTTGGCCAGGATATCAAACAAACGGATAAACTGGAAACATGCTAATGCTGTACTGAAAAATCCTATAATGTTAAAGCTACGACATACGAGTGAGCATTAAGCATCACGTTTCTCCTTCTCGTTAGTTTGGGTTCGTGTGTTATCGGCCACAAATATGAAAAATTTTCCCTCATCATCTCTATTTACTACTACTACTACTCTAACATCAACATCATCCCGGGTCCCACACTTTTTTGAGCAGTGGATTTGCTTTATATATTATGATGATGAAAAGACAATGAGCAAATTGAGGATCATAAAATGCAGAGTGAGCTCTCGTAGTAGTCAAAGTCACCACAACTACTATTATTACCACAGCGTTATTTTATTGAAACTAAAAAAGAGCAGTTTAAGTAGAATCCTTGTTTAGAATTATAGTGGTGGAAAATAGTTTTGAAAGGGGAACTAAAACATTACTATAAAGTGATCTGCTGCATACCTCCATTATTATTCAACTTTCAACAAATATCATTTTCAAAAGCCACTTTAATTATTGACGAAATTTAACCAAGTTTGCGCTTCGCTCTAACCAAGCCAAAATAGAGTTGAATTAAAGCGAGAAAGTAAGAGTGAACACAAGTGAAAAACGCTTTTGAGACACTGCACTGTAAGTGTAAGTAACACTACATCATTTTGTTTCATTATAAATGGAAATCTTATGACGCGTTAAACTCCATTTAAAACATTAGTTAACTACGTAGAAGTGAATCAGTGAATGTACTATCATAATAATAAAAAAGGAAATAACTAACTTAGCGAGGCGTGAAATAGTTAAAAACAGAAAAGGGAAAAGGGGACAAAAGCTCCTCACTATTATATTAACACTAACTCGAGAGACGACGAGAGAGACATCATCATTTTTAACCATACCCATCTTTTCTTCCTCGTCCTCATCATCACCCCCGTCGCATCGTCAATATCGTCATAGGATCTCTGCACCATTTCTACATTGTCAATCCCCATCATCACTGCTACAGTCCCACAGTCAATGTTGAGTGTAGTAAAGTTTAATAGTTCTGTTTTAAAAAAATACAACATTTACTTAACCTGAGAATGTGCAGCAGCACAGTTAGTATATCGAATACATGGTTATGTTATGATGGTTATCTTGTATTAGTATGATGAAACTATGCTGCTGTTGACAGTATTAAAAGTTTGTTAAATATTATACTGCGTTACTGGTTTTTGTAGTTTCAATTCTGCGAGAGGAAATTTAATAAAGACAAGGAGGATTCTATAAATGGTCTATCTTCTTACTCGAATTTCCTCCATATTTGAAGTGTTATTGATAGAATTTTTGCTACGTGCTGCCTTGGTTAAGCGGACGTGTGTTTAGTTTGATAATACAACTCAGCGATTCTAAAAAACTATTTTCGAATTAATAATAATATTACAACTACGTCAGTTAGTTTTTTGATTGTATCTAAATGGTTTTCTTAAGAATCTGACTATAGTTTCAAATTGTTGCCATTTACTATATCTGTTACATAACGAAAATTTCTTGGTCTAAAAAGTAAAGCACAGCACTGGCAAATCTTTGTCAGCGTTTCTAGGTACGGTGAAACTTGTAAGAGTTTGCACAAATTCAATTCAATAAATAATGAATGAATAAAACTGAAGATTAATTTGATTTTATTGTACAAATTTCAGATACACAAATAATTATCCAAGGGACATAACAGACAGACTCCTAACTATTCCTCTCCCCACACAAATAAACAATTTTGATCATAATAATTTTACTTTTACTTAATTGACCTTAGTCAAGGTAAAGCAAAAAATTTATTTTCAGTGTTTAGTATTTAACTTATAATAGTTACGTTATGTTTTGCACTGATTTCTAATTTCGCTTTTATCCAATAATACAAATTTAGCTGCCAACATGCCACGAAAGAAGAGAACAGCAGGTAGAAAAGCACCCGGGAGAGTATCTCCTCGTAAAGCAGCAGCAGCGTCAGCGTCTGCAGAAGTAGTACCTGAAACAGACGATAACGTCGAAACTAACGTGGAGGAGATGGAATCCGAAGACGCTTCTGAAGAAGTTGCGCAACAAGAGGAAGAGGAAGAAGAAGTGGTTGACGAATTACTAGATTTGGATGATCCCATTGAAGAAAACTTAAAAGTTGAGGAACCTGAAGCAATCGCTGAACCAACTGCAACGACATCTTCTGCTGAACCTTCTATTCCCTTAAACATACCTACAGAGGTACTGGATGATAAGAACAGCACAAATACAGATCACTGGACTACATTAGTTACAGATAAAGAATCCTTAGTGGATACAGCTGTCGGATACCGAGTCGAGGAGAATTTAAAGCAACCATTGAAATGTTTTACTTCAGACGATGAAACACAATTGTTTCCCGTGATAGAAACTATGTCTGCCAAATTATACAACATTGTGCAAAGAATGACTGCAAGTCAAAGGAGGGATGTGGACTCAGCAATAAAAGCCAGGAAGGGAGTAATTAAGTTCCAGAATCTCCGCACTAAAGCTTACTTGTGTCATTTGAATTCGCTGGAGCCACCTTCGGAAACAGGAAAATTTCCTCCAAATTCTAAACGAGCTCCACACCCCTTTCTTTTAACTGAAGATGAAAATATGTTTACGGAAGATAAGCTTAAGAAACTAAGAGCAGTTTTAGATGCTGGATGGAAACGAGAAGTTGTAATGCGATCACCCGGCTCCACAGGTCGAAAGACCGGAGATGTTTACTACTACTCTCCCAATGGAACAAAATTTCGTTCTTCTAAGCAAGTGGCACAGTTTCTTGCACAGCGGAAGAAAGATAATCCATTTACAATTGACAACTTTTCATTTGCTAAAGTACGCATCAGTATGAATCCAGAGCAAGAAATAGTTCGGAAAGCGTATGATGGAAATCCTCCACGAAGGGGTGCTCCAGTTAAAACCACTCCCCCGAAAGGAAAACCCGCACAAGGTTCCAAAGGAGAGTCGAGCAAGGCAGCCCCGAAACCATCTACATCAAAAGATGGTATGGAATCTAGAGCTGAGGAGCCAGTTAAGGGAGTCTCTAGTCGGAGATCGATACAACCTCCGAAGAGATATTCCGGGGATGCTGTTATGCTTTTGTCGAAACGACCAAAAATTCAAGATGACAAAAGGTAAGCACAGACGATTGTGATAAAATAAACATAAAATAATGGAATGATGGTGTTACTCTATTTTCTTCCTCTTGTGAAATATTGAGTATGGAATCTTTTTTTAGAAATTCAAACAACAAAGGGCTAATGCAGATGGGTATGCTACCTCCTAAGTACCCGAAAGGAATGGAAGACACTTCCAGCAATTTGTCAGAAACTGGAGACTATAATGAAACCGGTAGCTCTCATGAAGATGGAAACGGACCAGGGTCATCCATGAAGGAACTTGCGGAGGATTCATTGTTTGCGATATCAGCATTGAGGCAGTCTGGAGGGTACGTTTAACTAGTTGCATGAAACAAAACAACATGTAGTAAAACATAATTTTAGAGATATATTTGTTCTGCTAAAAGCGAATTGAATAATATGATTTCATTGGTTTAACCTCTTGTATAGAATCGATGTAGAGAAAATGCACCAATACGTGGAAAATCAGAAGAAACTTGCAATGAAGGCGCAGGCAGCAGGTGTGAGACGTTCAGAACCAGGACCAAGACCTGGTAGGCCAACTCCAGGAGGATCAAAGGGCAGCCAGAGTGTCATCCCTTGCTCCATAAGATGTCCTGGAATGACTGGAGTAGTTCCAAATTTGCAGTGTACCAGATGTCTCTGTCTGTTCCATGCTGAATGTTTAGGACTTCCGCCAAATCTCTTATTCAAACAATACCTATGTTCGGTACGTAAGAATAGTCTTCTGTCATTTGCTCAATTTTTTGCGTTCTAATTAAAGTTTTTAATTTATATTCCTAATATAACCTTTTATTTTTCAGAACTGTACTGATCAAGGCGCAGCACCATCGACAGCGACAGCCACAACTAGTGTAGCAAATTCTCAAAAGCATGTCATGAAGAAACCGAGTGAAATGAAGCGAGCGCCACCTGAAATGCTACCGTTACCACCACACAGACGAGCACCTGTTCCTGGCAGAGATATCACTGTAACATTAACAGGAAAGGAACGCATGCCAGTTAGATTACCCCCGAAGGTAGGACCATCCCATCCAGGAATGGTTCGGGGCATGATGAGACCCAGAGGAGGCGCTATGGGGCACCACGTTAGATCTCCAGGTCAACGAATGATAGCCAGCGAAGCTCCATCAGTATCAATGATGAGTGCAAACCAACATCAGATGATGAGAAGGGGTAGAGGAAGACCACCTGGCGTTCCCGTTTCACGCATTCCTCCACAAATAAACAAAAACCTGACCATTACTCAGCTACCCAGGCCAAGACTTCATGCACCTCCTCCAGTACCTAATTTGCAACCTATGAGGACTCCAAAACCACCTCCTAATAAGGTACCTTTGCCGCACATGGCACAAGGTAAGCCAAGGCAGGTAATTCCAGTACCAAATTTGATGAAGTCGAATGCGTTTCGAGTTTCTGTACCACCACCGTCTCTCAGCGGTCGCACTTTTAAAAAGGTGTCTCCTCCAGCTTCTCAGCATCACACCACAAATCTTAGGTTACAACATCCCCAAGGAGCCGGGGCTAACAGAACTCCTCAGCAAGAGGCTTATTCCACGGTTTCAGATAGATCAGTCCCCATGGTCAAGCGTTGCCCGCAAACAATTTGTATGATTGGAAATCAAAAATATGTTGTACTTCCTAAGAAAACAAACAACAGAGATTTTTCACCTGCTACCACAGTAACCCCTGTAGGTAATGGGGGATTATCAAAAGGGAACTACACAATTAGTGAAACTATTAGAGCACCACCCGCACCCATAAAAAGAATTGGTGATAATGACGTAACAGTAACAGAACACATAAAGGTTTACAACAGAAATAACGATCATAATGTATCAAACGCGACACAAAATGAGCAGAACAAAGTAAACAATATGAGCATGGAAGAAGATATTCCAAGTGCAGACGACGAAGATCAAATGCTTAGCTATGGCGACGGTGAAAGCGCTCATAATTCTGATGAGCATCATGAAACGAACGATAATAACGGTAATGATACAGATGGTGGGGCAGTAATGATGCAAGATGGAATTTTGACTGATGCCGTTGGGGGCGAGTAAAAAATAAAAAAATGTGACTTGTAATCGGATTTGAAAACCTTTGATTTAAACATGCGCCGTAACTTTTATATTTACGTGCATCTTCTCAACAACTACAAACAGAACTTGATATCTGACAGATCATATAATTTAACTTACTTCTTTACTAGCTTTCAAGTTTCGATGGATTTGCTTTAATTGGCTATTTGAACAGAGTGCGAATAGAAGATAGGTCAAGTATCCGCAATCTGTTTAACTTAAAATTGTTAAATTGAGATCTTCCTTTGATGAATCAGCAACATTTGATTAGAAATAATCGGAAAATATATACATAATTTTTAAAAGTGAATGTACATATTTTAAAATAAACATAGAGTCATAGATTTGATTCGTTTATAAACAGATATATATTATCCATTTCAAACAGCTCGGAAATTGTTTTTCTGATGATGTTTATTATTAAAGTTGAACTAATTGAACCACGATATGAAATGGCGAAAACTGACATTTCATCGCTGTTGTTTTTAAGACTGTGCTGAAGCTATTCTTTTTAATCATTATTTATTAATGATAAAATATAATAATTTGACTATGTAGTGTAAGTTAAAGTATCACCACACGTGGTTGATGAAAATTATATACCTATATGTAATACAATATTACATAATACTATAAATTTTATGTAGCTATTAATAATGTATAACTATTTGCGAAATTAATTTTTAAAGATTGTATTGATGTATCAAATAATGATCTAAAGTAAGGTAGCTCTAGTGTGTTTAGGAGGCGTGTAGATGTATAATCGTATCTTTTTAACTGTTGTTTTGATTCTTTTAGCATTAAAAAATCTTTACTAGATGAGCATGAACGTTAGTAGTTTATTTAATAATAATTACTATATATTTAGTTATTTTTAGCAATATTTAGCATCATATATAAATCGACGTACATTTCTTATTAAAGATATACATTAATATTCACTGAGTGACGATGATGAATTTTAAATTGTGTTGTAATTACTGCATGTTAATTTTACCATGAGAAATGAAAAGTTTATGTAAGCTCTATACTGACATACTGCTATATGATAAATATATATAAATGATCATGTAATAAAAATTTAACTTTGCTGCAATTCTATGAATTCAATTTGTTTGCATTTTTTGTCATGTCTTCATGCTACTTCATCGCATCATTCATTTACGACTATGGCTGCCTCCACAGTTCCAATTTCCTTCTTCTGTTTGGA
>JAHZNJ010003613.1:0-13984 GCA_027744475.1 Lepidocyrtus cf. sotoi NNG-2020
CGATGCATTTGATCCTGCATTTCTTACCAGTTACTACTGGAATCGTCTTTATTTCTCGCAGCAAAACGCATGATTAGTATTAGTGACATATTATTCATTATTACTAATATTCAATGACGGTGAATACAAAGTGCGCAGTTTCATTTCTTGTCTTTGCCGGATATCATTTAATGACCACAAACTCTCATTAAATTCAAAGCAAAATGTTTGTTAAGGTTTTGCATATATACTCGCAAGAGTTGAAACGTTTTACCTCAGTAATCTAGTTATTCACACCGCAACTACATTTGTCGAGTCGGCTTTCTTCTATCAAATTAATAAAATTACCAGGGTTGAATTTTAAGATTATAGCCTTGGTCTAAAAATGTTTGATATTTTCGAGCAATTAGGAAAAATTCTGAGGAGTGGGAAAGTGTGCGTTGACAATAATGTGTTCTCACTTCACTACAAACTGACAATCGTTTTGTTGTTGGCCTTTTCATTGGTTATAAGTTCGAGAAAATACTTTGGAGGTACTTACATACGCTGAAGTAGTTTTAAATATTTACAATAAACATTTTTTTTATTGTTCATTTCATAAAATTTCATTAAAAAAAATATAAATTGTGAATTTTATCTTAACTAGATCCAATAGACTGCACGCGGGCTGATCCGACCAAAGAAGTGAGCAACAACAACGGAATAATAGAACTGTTTAATTAGTAATTAGTATGTTAATACCTTTACAAAATCGTTCACTTCCTGATTTTTACAAACGTTCTTTTGTATTTTACAGATAACTGACCAATACTGCTGGTTTAATGTTTACATAGTCGTGCCAAAAAGTAAGCCAACTTTAGTTTTTTGAATTAGAAATATTAAACCAATTATTCTATGAGAAAATACGTTTTATTATAAAATTTTAGATCAAGGAGAAGACTATGAAGGAAGACACCATTTTCATCCAGTTATTAATGAGCTCAACTTGGAAAAGCTGAAAAACGATCCTAAATACACATCGTATTATTTGCATGCATACCAATGGATAGAATTTATTCTGTTTATCCAAGCACTTTGTTTCTTCATGCCAAGATACTTATGGAGATATTGCTTTGAACAAGGACGGGTGAAAGCACTAACACAAAATTTCACACAGATTTCAATTAAGCAAGATGCTGACAGAGAAAAACTTGAAGATGTCATCAAATACTTTCGACGAAATAGATACGACCATTTTGAATACGCATGGAAGTTTATAATTTGTGAGGTTTTGAACTTTATAAACGTGTTAGTTCAATTCATACTTCTGCAAAGAGGATTAGGATTGGATTGGCAAACCCTTTCGAATGATTTTCTCACGTCGCAGTCGAACATTGATCCTCTACATCCACTTAACCAAGTTTTTCCAAATATTGCTCGCTGCGAAGTTCCTAATCCAACCGGAGCTGGACGTGTGTACAAGCCTGAGTTTTGTGTTCTACCTTTAAATGTGTTCATTACAAAAATGTACATTTTCCTGTGGTAAGTGCTAATCTGTGCTACATTAATAAATCGATATTACGACAATTACGGCAATTATTTACTAGCTTAAACTATTTAATTTAACGATAACTCTTGCTCTTATCGTAGGTTCTACTTCTACGTTCTTACGTTGATCAGTGGAATAACGGTCGTGTATAGGTCATTAACCGTATTCCTTCCAGGACTTCGACTATTCATTTTAAAACGTACTGGGAAGCATATTCCAGACGAATGTTTGAAACCTATCAGGAACCTTGGCTTTGGAGATTGGTTTATTTTGTGCCTTGTGGGCCGGAATATAGACCCACTCACTTTTTGCGATTTGGTAAAAGCCTATGGCGACGCATTGATGGCTTCACGACCTTCTTTCTCCTTGATTGGAACTGAGAAGCTTTATAATCCAGATCTTGCTGCTTTGCACATGAAAAGAGAAAGTATGAAGCCAGCACCAAAGCAATAAACTTAAGTATTTATAAATGCATATTGTTTCTGCCCACTACTCGTGTGCGTTTGATAAATGCATCTCTAATCCATTATTCTACTTCCGATTAAGAGATATAGTTTGCCAATTTCATGCTTAAAACTATTTATTATTTTATTGCAGGTTTTAATATTTATGACATTGAGGAATAATTCACTGAAAACGTAACAATATTTATGCACTAATAGTAAGTTACCTATTACATAATTAATGCAAATGAAGTTAAAATACGAGAAGTAAACAAACTTTTTTAAAAAAATATATATAAAACTTTATTATTTTGTATAAATTCACTTTTTCGAGAAAAAATAAAGAGATAGTGATAAAAATATTCTTTGCTTTGTCGAGAAAAATAATATTGTATAGATGAATAAATCTAAATTATTGCATTATTATGTTTAAAAAAAGTAAGGCGAATCATTTAACTCGTCATCAACGTTGGGCTGTTGATTTGTGGAATCACAGGTATTGAATACATCAAATGTGGAGGTAGGATCATCTGCTTGATCAACTTTTACATCATCCATGGCACTACAAAAATAAGAGGAACATTCATGATGCGCAAGAAGAGATTCGTGATCCTGTGAACCTGCTGCGTCCAGATTTAGTGGCTCCTGTAAGATATAGTTGGAAAATATTTAATATTATCAAGTCAGGTTGAGGAGAAAATGTTATTAGTTCTCAGTAAAATTACTTGACTTACAGAATCATTCATGGCAGTCTTAAGCACATCATCAGGTTTTAAAAGTGGAACTACGGAGGGGCGACCATGGGCACATTGAAACAGGCTTTTGCATTTCTTTAGGTTGTATATTAATTTGCAGCAGGTTTCTAAATCCAGCTCATCCCCGAACTTAATTGCACCTACAAACAAACAAACAACAAACAAACGTATAAAAACCAGACAGATAAAAATGATGCATGCGCTTTAAAGTACTTTATAAAAAAAGATGAAAAACTTACGGTGACAAGCCTTAGAGCATAATGTTTCATGAATTGTTTTTGGAAGAACCACCAAGCTTGCACCCCGAGTCTCCATTATGTGATGAATGACTTCTTGAATTAAGTTACGGATTGGAATCCAAAAGGAAGTATCTCGAATCACTATTGGCTGAAAATAAAAACAAAACAAATAAGCTAGAATAAATGCCACGTAAACAGGGATTAGTCGTTAGTATTGATGACATTTTACGTTGTTACATACCTCAGGCTCTGGTTCGTCAAAAAAGCACCTGGTTACAGTCATTAGGCTAACGCTTGAAGAACTGGCTATTTCATATTTGATTCCGACCTGGTTGAAAACATCCTTGTGGTGCATCATTAGTCTTACGTCTGACTCAGGTAAGCTTAGTAAATAACAAGGAGTAATTTCTGAGCCCCGGAGGTATTTCTTCCCTTGGATCGTGTGGCTAATTGCCTCTATAAATTGTTAAATAAATAATATTTTGTTAAACCGAATAAATAAAAAAAATCATTCATTCATACCCCTTAAAAAGCATTCATACCCGTGGTTAATTTTTCCAATCGGATTCGTTCGTGTACAGCATGTTGATCGAATATTACAATCATCATAGTGTCAGACATTGATTTTCGTATCCCAGCGAGAATGAATTTTTTGTCTAGCTGTCCGATTACCGTCACATGCTGAAAATCCTCTCTGGAAAAGCGGACTGAGGTTGCTCTACCATTATCTGACTTCCAACACTGCATATTTACGAACTTTCCATCGGTTAAGGCTGCTGCTTTTGAGCTCGTGCTATCAAAGTACTTTGAAGCAAGTTTGTAGTCGTACTCATACCACTTTTCATTAGTAGATGGACCCGAAAGACACTTGTTTAAAGAATCCTTTAGAATACTATTTTCAACATTCCTCATATCTCCATCCTTCCGCACTTCTCGTTCGCCGTGATTCAAAAATTGTTTAAATCCTCGTGGAAAATGCTTTCTCAACCAAGTGTATCTTGCTGGGTTACATTTCTTCATTTCTTCTGAGGATACTTTCACGCTTTTAAAAGAGTGAATCATATCATAGGAGGAATCACCCGTTGCTAAATTGATGTAAACTTTTCGGCATAAATTGTCTTCGGTTTGGAGCCATTCTTGTCCTTTTCCATCCATTACGATTTCGACAGACCAATTATCTGGAGAAAATAATTCACTGTTGGTATCGACATAGTCAGTCGATAACATCTGATCATTCCACTCCGTTGAATACTGTTTCTGGTATGGATACATATTTAAAAGTGGGGGAGCTGAAACAGACGGATAGATAGGTGGTGGTGGAGCAGGAATCTTGAAAGGTGCTGTAGGTGGGGCTATGAGGTTACTGGTTTCATTGCTGTTGCTACTACTGATACTCACTTCCGGTAGATGCGGTTTCTTTGACATTCTCGATACTCCTCTACTTGTTGGGACTTTCCATATATTTAGCGATTTGCTTTTCATTTCTGACTGGTAACGACCAAAAATTTCGCTCAAAACCAGCGTACCGATTGCTGGCACGTTATTTTTTTCGATATAATTTTCTTGTATAAAAGTATCAGCTCTTTGAATCAATGTCGCTTGGCAGTCTCGTCGACTTTGTGCCCGATTTTGTTCGGGGACAAAGGCGGATACGCTATCGCTAAGCCCAGCTAGTGAGTTTTCCGAATTTAGTCCGGATAAGATTATAACGCTGTGGCTATCATCATCTAGTTGAACGTCACTCTTCATGTTTGCATCTCCTTTTGCTGTGCTATCTTCCGGCGTGCAACCACACAAGAATCGATCCATTTTCCAGTGAAAGATAGATTTAGCTGACGGACTGTGATGTGGTTCCTCAGACTCTGAACTTCTTGTGTTTTCCACTGCTCTGGAGTTGGACAGCTTTGCTGATGTGGATGCTGTTTCCCTTGCTGTCGTGGCTGGTGATCTTTGAAAATTTTGCGCTTCTTTAAATCTCTTCGGAGGTACTTCAACATTTTGCCTGGAGTGGTCTGTATTAAATTCATTTTTCCAGTCACTGAATTTTTCGAAAACGCCCATCGTTAAGCGAGGTTTATTATCAATAGAATACAGCATCTGAGGTGGCGGATTCATCTTCGCTAAAGCTGCGCTTTCCTTTTTCCTTTTCCTGATTGCCTTCACATCTACGGTACGAGTAGTATGCCCAGTTCTCAGGACATTGCGCTTTTGATTCCTATCATTGCCTGAAGTACTACTATTGTTGCTAAAAGATCCCACACGATCAGAGCCGCTGCCTTTGCTACTTCCCGATGCTTCAATACTACGATCAATAACCCTCGTATGTAATGCTCCACGTAAGTTGTGACTAGAGATGAAACTTGCTCTTTTAGTGACTGGAAGATTTCTTTTGATGTCAGAAGGTCCAGGGTTTGCCTTTGGCTGTGATGGCAATTTTAAAAGTAGCCCCTCTAGTCCTGCTTTGACAGCGTCCCAATCCTTGAATTTAATCTTTTGCTTCTTCGGTTCCAATAGTATGTCGCACTCGTTCAAGGCACAAGTTATGTTAAGAATAAAAATGGGGTACTTGTCTCCTTTCGAGTCACTTCCAAGTTTTTCCAAGACGGCTTCACCAACGTGCTTATGTACCCTGTTTCGGGTGGTAACGCGATTATTTACAAATACAAACTGGTAATGTTTCTTTTTGTGTACGCTGCGGGAGACACTCAATTTAAAGAAAAACCCTTGATAGCGATAATGTTCCTCCTCAAAGTTCACTTCAAACCCCAATCTTGACTGATACAGCTTATTAAATGCTTCCGAATACGACAACGATGCTTTAAACTCGAATAGCTTATGGTCGTCATTCCTTAAAGTGATATTCACGCCGGGGTTGACCAGAGCAATTCTTTCTAAATTGGTTTTGACGTCCTCTTGTTGAATGGATTTATCTATTCTCTTCTGTCTTACGGGGAACTTGGATAATAATCTTCCAACAATAACAGCAGTTTCCGACTTGAGATTTTTTGTATTACACTTTTCAATGCATCCAAAAGGACGGCCTTCTTCGAATTTCTTCCTCAGTTCAATTCCTCCAGCCCTTGTGACGACATCAACTGTACTAGAAACGTCAATGATACTGGCTAGTGCCTCGCCTCGAAATCCATAATGCCTTAGATTGGACAAGTCAGCTAAACTGTGGCATTTACTAGTTGAGTATCTGAAACAGCCACAAAATAAACACAATTCCAATTATACACAAATATAGAATGTGTAGTTTATTTTTTTCATTTTTTTCCATTTTTTGCCGTGTTTTTAAACAATAATATTAAACTAACCGTTGTCCAATAGCTTCCATGTCTGCTTCACTGATTCCTTCTCCATCGTCTTCAATCCTCACATTGAATTGATCGACGTTAATCAAAATATGGATATTCTTGGCTCCTGCATCAATAGCATTGTAAACCAACTCGTCGACACATTGAGCTATGCTAGTGATGGTTATCCCAGAACGTACGTGACTCCGTACTTCCGAAGGCAGCGGCTCCACTGATTTCCTCTTCTGTTTTGATGATGACGCCATTTCATCTGGTTTACTCTTCTACTCTAATAAAAAAGTATAATACATATCATTGTAAATATTCGCGCTTTACGCTACGCTAGTAATTCAACGCGGCAATCTGTTTCGCTTTCCAATTTCCAAAATAAATTAAAAGCAGTTAAAATTAAAAATAAGTTTTCTGTGTTTTCTGTTTACTAACCAAATAATTTTACACAAACTACTACCAATAAAAATAGACACTTCTTAAGCTACTGTTTTTAATTATTATAGGATTCAATTTCTTAAACGATACGGAAGTAATTTAAATTTTAATCACTAGTTTATTTATGTTGCTAAATTGTCACTTGAAGGTTAAAATGAGTATTTCGGACTTTCGGACGATATTGTTGCGAATTAAAAAAATCAATCAGAGCAATTTGTGGAAATGAGAAAGCAACTTTTTGAAAATACCCGTATTTTTTACTTATAAATGTTTCACTATGATGATAAACGATAAACGTATTGTTTCTTGGGAGTTCTTGGATTTTAAAGCTTTGATTAATTCGTGTCGTCCGTCGTGTTTTCTCTTCTTTTGTCCTTCGGACTTCGGATAGTTCACTCACTCACAGGTGAGACTAGTGCTTGCCGCTTCTGACATTCAAATAGCAAAACAAAAACAAAGTTGCTGTTTGCTTGACTCTGTGTGCGTGTGCAATGTGCTTGGCAGCAGGCATACAAACATTCGCTATTTTTCCTTTTCTCCTTCCACTTTCGTTTTCTCTCCGCGTTTTACTCTCCTACGCGTGCTTGGCTCACTCACTAAAAACGTTTGCGTTGTATATAAAACGACATATTCGCATCAATAAAAATGTCGTGAAGATCTAAACCTTATTGTGTACTTTATGCAAATTAATGATAAAACATTAATAGCCTACCTAAAAATTAAATTCATGAAGGATTGCGTATTGATGGTGTTGATAGTAATTAATAATATTAAGTCCGGTTACACAATTTCGATTTCGATTATGCAGATTTCCAGTTTAACTTTCATTCCACCCATCCAACCAAATATCACACAACAAAACCGTCTACAGTGAAGTACAGAGTACAGCTACCATGTTATTTACGATTAGTTGATTCATTTTAACTGAATGTTTGTTTTAAGCACTTCTTTATGAACAGTTTACATCAGTGGTAATTAATATTTTCATAACTCATCATTGCGTCACAGCACTGTGCACTCACTCCTTTCCTTACTCAGATCTTCTCTCTGTACTTTTGTAGTCAAGTCAAGGATGAGCAAAGGAGGTTGTTTATCAAATTGAAAATGAAATGGAAGTCATATAGCTTGTGAATTTGTGCGAATTTCGCAAGTACCGAATAATATTCTATAGGAGTCAGGCGCTCAGCTTTTTTGTTTGTAGTCTCAATTCGCAGTTCTGAAACTCATTTAAAAGTTAGATCAAAGATCATGTATTACTACAAGAGCAAAGACATTAGGTACGAAAGCGTTAGCATAAAAATAGTTATTTACTATATAAGACTCACTCACAAAAAAAGTAAACAATTTTTAGCATGAGAAAACGCTAATTTCTTCAATGTGTTTTTAAAAAAGGTTATTGATAATGAACTCAAAATTAGCACTTCATTCATACCTCGTTCACCCTGCTTAATGCACGAGCTATACCTTCTACATTACCAAATATTTTAATGTAAGTTCTTCAATTTTCATTGAAAATTAACTTAAGGATGAAGTTACAGATAACTTTAATCTAATGCCAAGCTAAATTATATTCACTTTTAGCCAAATTGCATAATGTTCAATTACTTAAAGTGCTGCCGGACAGTGTACAGTAACAGACAAATATATAGAGAGGGTCAGTTCGGAGAGTAAGCTGAGGTTCATAGTAGTAGTAAAGTATCTTATCACTTAATGGAATAAAGTTTAAAACCGGGTACTGTTGAACAAGTTTAGCCTAATTAGTAAATTCCTCATACATTGATTGACGTTTTGATTTTTAGAGCCCACCGAAATATTTTTTTCAGTTCTCTCTTATTTCTTCATCACAAATTCATCATGGGACAAAAGTTAATTGTGAAAATCATTACAGTTGTAGACGTTGTGAGTGAATAAAAAGGAAATTATCAAAAATATTTTAGTCTAAAGTTTAAAACTGTTTATCTATAATTGATTTGACTGTAATATTTATTTTATTTTTTTAATCACTTTTGTGCAGCTTTTGGCAGCAGTTTTGATCTCTGTCTACGTGTATCTGTTGTCAGATAATTTAAGAGAAATTAAAATGGAGAAAAAGGCGAAGAGTAAGCCATTTCTTTCTTTTAATAGTTTTTTAGCAATTTACTTGCAATGTTTTTGTAATTTACTTTCTGTGGCTTTAATTTAAATTTTCACAGGAGATCACATCATCGTTTATATTTATGTTTGTGTATCAATATTGATACAGGTATTTTTCGCGTTCAGATTTTTTAGAGTGTTGTCCATGCAGGATGAAGACGAGGAAGATGTGCGTGACTTTATTTCACTTTTATCAATGTTATGTGATTTAATTTAAATCAAAATTGGTTTGGTTTGTATGGCTTTTCTTTTCAATGATTTACAGGATTACAACATTGAACGTCAAGTTCATGCCGCAAAATGCTGGTTAATTGCTGCGTATTTACTTCTGTTCAACTTCATTTTTAAAACTGGAGTATATTCCCAACGATGCAACTGCACAATATCTCTCACCTTAGTACTCTACGCGTTTTCAATTCTGTTCAGAATATTTGCTATCTATGTAGTAAGTGGATTTGTGTCCAAACTGGAAAAAATCAATGCGGAAATTCTGAGAAATGAGAAAATGGAAAATATAATGAGTTTTCATAGACACCATCATCACCTCTGTCCCCACCATCATACTTCGCCTTCAGACTCCACTACCACCACTGTTGTAGCAGACGAGGAGGAAAAGTATTGAACAGTGAAATAAAAAATATATGTATTTATTATTATGTAAGGGTTACTTTCACGAAGGAAAAGTTTATTTTTTGCTGTATTTTTCATCATTTTCTGTTTGATTTGAACAACACATTTTACATTGCATTTCCTAAAATTGTCAGTATGATTCAAAACATAAAGTACCTATTTATTTTAAACCTACGTACATATCTCATCAACTTTTACATTTTTCTGTAGAAGAGTGATACATTATGGCAAATTAGGGGGCAATTAAAAGCCCAGGCATAAAATAATCGTTTTAAGCAAACATTGTCGGTTTAGATGCATGGTAGATCTACTACTACAAGATAACTTTCTCTGGTCACACAAAACCATCTTTAAACATAAACATAGTACAAGTACACAACTTACGTAATCGATTTCGTTTTAATGTGACAAAGATGTGCTCTCACAAATTATGATTTTAAGTTAGATCACAAACAGTACATAGTTTTTTCTGAATTGTTTATAGATGTAATATGTAAATACTAAAAAACGTTAAATGAGATTTTTGCGGAAAGTGTAATAATAAAAAACAAAAACATTTTTTAAACTTGTTGATTTCAAAATATTTAAAATTATTTTTATGGTTAAGATGAGGCTGAGGTAATTTTTTAAAATTTAATACAAATGTAACGAAAAAGGTAAAATGTATTTATTATAACATAACATTTTAAATAAGTAGAATGATCACATTAGGTTGCAATTAATATCTATGAATCTGTAACAATATTTACTAGTTTGCAAACAATATTAATATATATTTACGCTTATAGATCTTTTCCTACATGCCTAAATTCTTTTGACACAACACGCTGAGTGAGTACGACAGATGTGCCTAGAACAATAAGAATTACAAAGTACATCTTGTTCTAGTAGTTCCACTAAAATGAAATAAATTAAGTTTTTAGTCTAGTAGCAATTTTATCTTACACAATTAATTCTTACTGGCTATTTTCACCGCTTGTAAAGACGCTTAAAATGTAAATAGGTTTTAAAATAATGCTTTTTTAGCTTAAGGAAGGTAATGTACAGTTTTGTGTGCTTCTACTACTGGCGACTTATGAATACTTAAAAAGTAATCATTGGGGTTTCTTCTGAAATTACTTCATACGTAGTTTTTTTAATACATACCTTCAGTGCAGAGTGTTCAATATTTGATTTTTATATTATAACAATTAGTTGAGATTACCTTAATGCTTTGCATTAATCACTTCTTTAATTATTTATCATTAGTACATTAAAATTATTAAAGTATTTATAATATAACTATTCACAGCGAAATACTGAACTGAATGATGTATGAATATACTTTTGGTTCTGAGATGCTTTCCAGAAAGTTTTTATACATAATGCGTTGCGTCCTCCCATAGAGGACCTCTGTTGCTGGAGTTGGAGTGTTGAATATACATACAATTAGGTACAAACCTACGCTGATTTTGTGGGGGAGAAAATCAATTTTCTATAAATATTAGGGCTTAAAATATTTTTGTATTCCCGAATCTGGATGCTGGTGATGTGTGGTGTGGTAATACGATTTTGCTATAATTAACTCCAATTTGAATCTAAGATCTCATGGAATGCCATAATAAAAAGTCTGAGGAGGAGAAATATTTTCATTTTAGGGGTATATATATCCATCCATTTTGAAGGTATCGCTTGATAGGCGAATTCTTAATCTAATTTATTTGGTGGTGTAATTCAATTAATATAGAGCGCATAATTAAATTCTTACGGAGCTTTACAAACACGTTTTTTCGCTATGCCTAATTCTAATACACATCTGAAGAGAATCCTCCGTCGTCAGAACCTCCACCACCGGATAGAATATCAAGTGCTCCCGACCCAATGGAACCTGCATTCATTTGCATTTCATCTTCTCTCGTAGGAGTTGTTCCGCCTGCAAGATAATAAAAATTAAGACATTACATAGAATTTCAAAATATTCACTGGTAATTACCACTCCTGGTAGCAGCTTATTTAATAATAATACCTGACTTACTAGATTCCGTTCGCAGCATGTTCCTTCGCCACTTAGCCCTAGCATTTTGAAACCACACCTGTTAACACAAAAAGAGTTATTCATTATTAGAAAATAAAAGAGTTAACAAAATGAAAATAATATAAGTTTGAAACATAAATTTTGCAACAGTAAAGCAATAAAGCCAACCTAGCTACGTATTGTTAATTTAGAATTTATTTAATTTAGTTCAACTGAAACACAAACACTTTGACACATTAATATAAACGAGAGGAATATTTAACACCACGTCACGCAGTAAACGCATAAATATTTTTGCAATTATTTTTTACAAAAAAGCTTTTATTGATCTGAATTATTAAAAAGTTGGTATGAAAATGGATTATCATTGAGAAGGATTGTCGTTTTGTCAGTACTTTTGTACGTTGTGTTTGCTCATAATCACCCTTTTCATCTTCATCCGTCACATAATCTTCATAAATTTTCAAGTCCTACTGCATCCTCACTAGTTCGTTCGTGGTAATGTAGTTGTTCACACACTCGCAAACAATAACATCATTATAATTTAAAGTAGCTATAATTTGCTAATTATTAGTTGTAAGTATTTACTAAAGTCTCACTTCCTGAGAAGGAAAATGCATAAAATAAAATAAAATGAAACCGGTGGAACCTGCTATTCACCGATGGAAATTCTAAGCGAGAGGATGCAAACAAAATCGCTTGTTCTTACTCCATAGATATTTATCTTAACCTTAATGTGACATTTAATCTGTTTTCTATGAAAATAAGTGTTGGCTGACCGTATGTGTTTATTTTCGAAGGGTTGAAGGTTTACTATGGGGTTATCTGCAATAAAATGCATAGGCCCAAACACCACACGATCTGAAACTTGCTACATTAATTGCGTAACTTGGTAAGTTAATTATATTCAAGTTTATAAAGTGGCCTGATTATGATTGTACCATTTTGTTCTGATCTCAAATCTAAGGAAATAATAGCAATGAAATTACTAAATTAAATTTTGGACTTTTACGATCGAATAAGTCATCTACTTTTTTTAAAATGTTTTTGGGAAATTGGATTGTGGTTTTGAGATTGAATATGAATAGCATAAAAAACTGGTTCTTTTAGTAGTAGTAGTGCATCAATGCATTAATGCAAGCAGTATTCATATATTTTAATCTAACGTTGCATATAATTTTGAAATTGAATTAAATTCTAGTTGCAGAAATTATTTCATTTCATGTGAACTGTATTATTTAAATTAAGTCAGGTTTCCAGTGACACCCGTAGGGCAACTTGTGGAGGATGACGAGTCATAGCCTTCCAGTCTTGGGCCTGACAGGTGATGTCCGCTCCCTGGTTCCCCTGCCAGAAGATCTGTATCAAAGAATTACACAATAGCATAATCCTTATAATAATCTTTTTTATAGTTCGGGTTCCTTGAATAGTAATTGTGTTATTTGCAGGTGAATCAACCAGCAACAACGCTTTCTACATTATTTTAGATAGAGAGAAATTGAATGTTAGCCGTACAGATAAGTTAGCAATTCATAGTTTCTGGTTTTATTTTATTTTTCTTCTAAATCCTGATTATTTATGCACGCCTTTATTGTAGCTCATGTTTCTTTTCACCGCTTCTACCATTATCATCTGCAAGCCGTGAGTAGTTTGCAAATTAGTAATTTATTATGATAAATCATATTCGTTAACCATACTACATGCAATTCAAAAATTTGCAGTACAATCCTAACCACGAAAACTTTCCTAAAATAAATTACATAATATTCTTGGGGATGAGACAACAAAGCCTAGACACTTGAGAATGAAAACACCTACGGCTAAAACCATAAAATCGGTTCTTTGCTCAATCTAATTGTTTTATTTTGTGCAAAAAATTATGAAAGTTCTGCAAAAAAACGATCATATATCATGAATAACTATCCGAGAAATTGCAAAATATGAAAATTTAATTTAATAGCGAACAAAAAGTTACGCAAGTTTCAATACTGCCTTCGCACAAGCAATTATTTTTTATAAAGAATCGTGTCATACTGGCGATAATCGCGTCAAAGAACGAACGTCCTTATGTACAGATAACCTTAGAACGCGGGTTTTATTTTCTACTGAGTTTTAGATACCGACTGACTCTGTACATAGATATGTAACCTTTTTCATATTGTATGAAGCCACACTTGAATACTAAAAAATTCTTAAGTTATCTTGTTTCCTGCGGAATATGCCAAGTGATAGATGAGAGGGACTGATATTATTATGATAGATACCACAGATAGCTTTGATACACTTCTTAATTGATGTACTAAAACAAGAGCTTAAGATTTCCTGATGGAGGTAACGCCAACCAACAGGCACAGCACAACACGTCATCTATAATTTCAAACAGAGATCTCAAAATAGGCGTGTTTTAGAGTTTATAACGCGTATACTTAAGTTCCGCCAATACTAATATTCTGCCATGATAATTGACTCACCTCAGTTGCATTGCTTTTTTTCATTCATTAAAAAAACTTTCACAGCCAG
>JAHZNJ010003614.1:0-20341 GCA_027744475.1 Lepidocyrtus cf. sotoi NNG-2020
CTCATGTCAGCAATTTTTAATAACATATCTAGTACATACTTAAGCAAATTTAAATAAATAATTGTATCATACTTACAGCATGAAATCAAATATTCTGTATTTCAGATTCGGATTCGAATTCTTCTCCCTGCTTTCCTTTCTGTTGATATAGTCACAAACAACCCTTTTCATACACATGTGCCTCTTCTTTGGCTGCAGATAGTAGAGCGAGCCAACGTTTTTGAAGAAGTCTACAAAACCAGGCTCGTCATTGTTCCTAAATGAATTAATCATATTATTATTACAAAAAATCATTCAATGATCTTAATAAATGAGTGCGAACACGAGCTCTTTTGCCCACATACAGTTTATTTAACCCATCAAAAGTCATTGACGGAAGTGGAAGATTGTCAAAAGCCGAATCCATTATCATTCGCCCACCTCCAATTGCACCGCCGCCACCACCGGCTCCACCTCCCGCACCACCACCAGCACCACCGTTGGCTCTTAAAAGTTGTAAAATGTTGTTGATTAAGAATGCACCTAAAATCGAAATCATTTTTATCAATTAATACCTGACTTCAGAGAGACCTTAGTCTTAGTAAGCTTGAAATTGCCAAATAAGCTAAGTACGATTTAAGTTTCATTACCTAGTGCAAGTAGGCTGATAATGGAGACAGGGTCCAAAGTTATTGCTCCATGTCCATGTCCTCCACCATGGCCATAACCACCTCCTCTGGTTTCGGGGAAACTTGACTCATCTGTAAAAATGTAAAGGCATCATTATCCTCCTCCTTCACACAAAGACATTTTGTAAGCAAATTATAAATTCCTGGATGGATCTTACCTTGCAATTTCTCAATGAAGTAATTCATCGCTTCGGAAATCAAAGTGGAAACGTCTATCTTCCCTTTAATTTTAGTAGTAGCACTTCCGCAGCAACATTTTTCACCAAACACCAAGAGCAAAACTATCAGCCAGAAGCTGGTTCGCATTAGATTAATCCTCAACATAGCAAAAAAAAATAAAATTTCATACGATACATCCAGCACGTGACTTTGTTCTAGAAAGCTACTAAACAAAATTTTAAGATGTTAACACTCGTAAATCTTTCAGTTAAATGCAGTAAACCATGAGATGCTTACCTACTGATAATGCATCCAGTGTACAAAAGGGCCTTAAATTTTTTAAAGGCTTTTTTATTAGAATTTTTCTGTTTTTCATTAAAAGTAACGTTCGCTTAAGAGTTTCAACTTTTCTTAAGATAAAAAAACATTTCTCCCTTTTAGCAAGCAATTGAATGCTCAATTTTAACTCTTTCAAAAAATTACCCACCCATGTAGCCTTCTTCTTCGTCTTCTTCTAATAGTCACAATTTTATTTCTATCATTTTATTATTATGCCTCCGATTTCAAATCTACTTATCATTAAATTAGTAGATTTTATAGTTATCTAACGGATTAGCTCATCTCACATACAAAAGGGGCATTTTGATGCGTGAAGAATGCTCGAAGAAGCTTGAATACATCACATCACTCATTCTTTTGTTCTCCTTGTTGCAAAAGTAGCATTTTTGCACATATGTGACGTGCCTTTTTCTTTATTATTAGCAATCATGAAATCATCATCATCAGGATTGATTTAAAACAGCAGCAGATGGGAGATACTTGTCATCCTCCTTTCTTCAGATTTACTCGGCTGGAAAGAAAATTACTTAAAGAGAAGAAGAGGAAACAATGAAGATCTGTCGCGATTTCCTCCTACTCAACTTAACAAGAATTAAGTGTTATGTTATCATCATCATTATGCCTAAATCATTGTAACGCTCTAGGTAATTCTATTTATTATATTGTCTGACAAGTAAGCACAAATAGTAAAGTGGCCCCTTCAAATTCTCCTAGAAAAGTATTACTCGGTATCAATTACGTTACGTTATAAGCAGATAATACAATATATGAACAACGTTGATACATAATCGTACGTAACTAGTAATTACGACGACGGTTATCCGTATTACCGGTATTAGTTATTACTTGTTAGAATTCTTTCTTTGTAACTGTGAGCACCTGTCTGCAAAAACACTTTTCCACAAACTTGTAATAATAGATTTGGGCCAAATTATGAAAGGATTTCATTAAATTCGAAGTTGTTTTAATGCATTTATCTGCCATTACATTACGACTAACATGTCAAGTTATGCCGTCTTCAGAATATTGAGGAAGAATCGGATGCAGCAGTAGTATAGCAGCGTGCAGCTTGTGCCATATTAATTGTGTCGTGTCGTCATTTAAAGTCATTTTCCTTTTCAACATTGACATTGAGTGATCTCAAAAATTAAAGCATGTCTTCCATTCTTTCTATTATGAAAAAAAGTAAATTCAACCAATTTAATGGATGCAGTGCAGTTTTGTTGTAGTAGGTGAATGCGATTTGTTCCTTGTAAATTAATAGAGTAGAGAGAAACAGGAAACATGCAAACCATTCATGGCTAAGATTAAGATCAAAGGATTTTAGTGAATGACGATGGCAGATAATGCTTGCAAAAATGAATCGAATTCCGTTGAAATAAGGAGTTGAAATTGAATGACCTCTTTGAAACAAGGTTACCCTTAAAACAGGTTCAACGGAAAATGGGTTAAACGGCATAGCCACTACGCTGCAATTTTAATATAATCAAATCGATGAAATAATACAAATTTATAAACAATGAACTTTCGCGTACAATGTATGTTTAGTATTTTAATGTTTTTTTATAAATAGATAGTTCTAAATTACGAAAATGGACATTAAAATTACTACAAAACGTTTATTTGTAACGACACTGTGTAGATGTCAAGTAGTTTCCTCCTCAAGAGGCTCATCGGTTTCATCGTAGTAATCGAGAGACTCCAAAAAAGTTTTATTTCCTCCGCCACTGCCTCCATTGCCACCGCCACTACCACTCCCGCCGGTAAAGTTTTCCCCAATATTAGTATTTGCCTTAGCCGCATTTGCTAGAATTTTCGTTGCAAAGTCCAGCAAATATGCAAGATTTTGCTCAGACGCCTGGTTAAATAAGAAACCGTCCTCACCAGGAGGAGTTGCATCCGATGGAGGAGTTGTCGTACCACCTCCAGCCCCACTTAAGGGACTATGTGGGTGTCCCATCCCCATCTTGTATCTGTGGTAAAGTATATAGAAAATGTAGACACTGAAGGAAAGCATTCCCAGAACTGAATAAGGATCTATCAGAGCCTCCGGAACGTCCCTCCTTTTCGGAAATGGGAATGTCGTTGAGGCTTGCGCTTGCAATTGCGTTGTCCCCTCAGAAATTTGTTGTTGGTGATGATGCTGATGTTGCTGTTGCCGATGAAAAATCTTTGATTTATCGCTGGTCTTCCCATGACAGTTTTCTGTTACTGTTACGACTGCCAGTAGCAGTACTATCATAAGCATGTCTGCAAATTATCAGAAAATGCGAAAGAAATCTTAACAAATCTAACAGAAGCAACACGTTTCTCCTTTTTCCAAAAAAGATATTTCTGTTTGTAGTGTTATACCTGATTTGGAAGGAAACGCCGAATGAAAAATGCCAGAAAACCCTTTTCAATTTGTTTCGGAGTCGTCCGGAGCAAAACTAAACAAAGCTCTGTGAGCTGCTACGGTTTTTAACATTTTTAAGTTTCCTAATTTCAGGCATTTTAAACCGTTTTTCATAAATAAACATCTACCTAATCATTTATGAGTAGATTTTGTATGAAGACAAATAAATGAAACAAGAAGGAACATATGGAAGCAGCTATAATCAACAAATTGCTGCCTTTATAGGACTTAATTTTTGCAAATTGGAATCCACAATAAGTACATAAATGAAAATCAAACCACCGAACAGATGGAACAATAAAACTAGAAATAATCATTCTGCTAAAAAGTAAACGTAAGTTTTTTAATACTGTTATGCGTAGCGCGTAGAGACATTTTAGTATGCTTCTAACAAAACTAAACCGAACATTAACTTCAGTCTATTGTTCTGTATGGTCTCATTTTGAATGAGTTTTTGTATTTTGTTATCCATCGTCAACAATAATTCTTCTTGTTATCGTGAGTAGTCAGTGGGCAGTTAAAATGCAAATAATTTGCTTAATAAATTAAGAAATGCTCTATTTTTTATTCCTTTTACATAGTAATCCCGTTTTTTCTTGAATCAGTTAAGTTTAATGGGATTCTTTCCTTTGGCGCAACTTATTCAATGAGCAGTTTAAGCATGTTTTGTTTAAAACTATCAAACCGGTAATTGCTTATATTATGCTACTAAAATTGAAAATAAATTATACTTATCAGTCAACCTTTGTTTTCAAGAAAATGCAAAGATATTTAAATGATTTTTATTATAATTTCATGAAAATTTTATTGTTTTGATTTTAATTTTGGTATCATTCAAACAAACATTTTAATTATATTTACTGTATGTGTTATGTACTGCTTCGATCATTATATATACTATACTACACAATTAATAAAAAGTACGTAGCAATTTTGTTAATAAAAATCTAAATCCCTATAATTGAAATGTCGCTGAAGCTTTTTCCTTTTTCTTGTACGCAAAAGGCATGCATGGGTCTGATGAACTACAGCCGTAGTACCTATTTCAGAAATCATCAAGGCATAACTGCGGCGGTGGTCGTGTTGACTCTGCACCGAGCGTAAATACTTTTTTGTCGTCATCGATGTAATAATAGATGCGAGCGACTTTTGACGAATGTTAACCTCCCTGATTTAATCCCCATTTAACTAACATTTACATTACATTGTCATGTTGTAGGATTTCGGTTTCATTGTCAATTGTCAGTCAAAATAGCATCTCAGCAGAAACATCTTTGACGTTCTATTTCTAATTATTGTTCAATCCTACAAATTGATTAGTTTCTGTATTGGTAAAATGCGAAAATTTATTATTATAAAAGAAATCATTAAAAATTATCACGAGAATATCTCTTTTATGTAGCTCTTTTATGTTTATGCTGTAAACTGTATTAACGTTTTTGTGATTTTATTCGTATCAAATAATTGTTAAATAAGAAAACCAGGTAGGACGGCATATATGTGACTGTATTTCATCAATCAACGTCGCGAAATTCACAGTAGCACAGTGCTTGTATAATTGGAATTTTATTTTACAATATGTCACTGCTTAAGTAGCTTTCATTGTTTCTTCTGCTTTCTCGTTTACAATCTTCGTTCTACAAAAAAGTGGCAAGTTCATCCAGCTGGAATCAATTTTATATAAACCTTTACTTATAGTACTGTGACTTTAATATATTATGGTAACTGTACAGTAATTTAACCTACTTTTCGTTCATTCTTTTGAATCACGATCATAATAGTTGTTGTAGTAGTAGCATAGCAGTATAGTAGAAGAAGTGTCATTCATCGTCATTTTCAGTTGGTTACGTACGTGTGCCACGCCATGATTCTTTTCAAATTCAAGGATAATGATAAATAATTCACATAACTTTTGTTGCTGAGAAGAAGTAATTTTTTTGTTCTTTCTGGTAAAAATCGGTATTGGTTTCTTCACAAGAGACGATCGAGAATGATGATGATTGTTGCGTTGGTGATAATAGGGTGACTTGCTGCTTGCTTCTTTTGTTATAATATGACTTACCCGTGACAAATGCGCTAATTGAGTAGACGCAAAGAAACGATCAAAATCTTCGTCGTCATCTTCTAAACTGCAGCAAACCAACCAACAGTATAAAAACGTTTAACTTAAAATGCAATTTTTATGGGTATTAAACAATCCCAGTTTATCACTTTTTTGTAAGAAAAATGTCGGGCAAAATTTTCTTTCTTCTTCTTTGGCTATTTGTGAGAAAAAATATATCTTTATGCAATTTGCAATTTTTTGTAATGTTTTCTTTCTCTTCGCACTCACACCTTACAGCATTTTGTAAATTCTCCCCCCTATTTTATATAATAATAGACAATCTTTGTTTATTTTCGTAGGATTTTACAACATCAATGATAATAATAATAACAACAATAATAATATTATAAATACGTACAAATTCTTTATTGTAAAACGATGACATATTTTCTATCAATTTCTCCAACTGTAGATCTTTTTAAAAATAAAGACAAAATCTTATCAATAAAATAAGTTTAAATAATCTACGTAATATAGTGTTACATAGTTTATGGCTGTTTTCTTAATGATTTACAAAACGATTCTCTATTCCTTTCTTTCTCTGCCTTAGCTAGCTAATTATAAGCTGCTTACCTTTACTATTATTAGTGTAAAGTGGTTAAAAAATATAAAAAAATTAAAAGGTTTTTTATTCCATCGTCCATAAGTGAAAAGAGTCACTATCCTATTATACAGTAAGTATGTTATTGATGCAAATGCAAAGTAAAATAAATAAACAGAATAAATGTTTTAATTAAATATCGTAATAATGAACAAATGCAATCAATTAATTATAAAGAATAAAAAGATCAGAAAAAGATTATATATTTTGTTTCGTGTTCATTCTCGTCGCCATTCATCATAATCATCACTTCTTGTAATTGGCACTACCCTAAAGTGTTTTCCTTTCTTAATCATTAATATAAATCTTTGAAAATCAATTTAATGTGCACTGCACTATAAAAATGCTGCCAGAAATGCTTAGATGCTTACACAGTGATAACCTCACTCACAGTCAGTCAATATCATTCACGACGATTCATATTTTGCAAACTACAAGCCATTTGGGGCAAATTGCGACTATCAGAAATGCAAAGAGCTGACAAAACACAGAAAGAACTGAATTGAATATTATGAAGCTATACATAAAAAATACTATATTCTTCTACTAACTTATTCCGTACATCCTTTTACTTCCGTGTCACAGTCAATATCTTCACCATTAGCGGCTCGATTCTTAATCGATTTCATAAATGACATGGATCCTACATCACCAGAGAACTGTCCCAGCCCGAGTCTGCACATCACACAAAATGTTTGTAATGAATATCTTGCCCCTGAAGCTGAAAATGTGAATAAAAAATATTTATGATTCCTTACGAATAAAGTTGCGAGAGAAGCCCGTTCTCTTCCCCAGTTGGGTTTTGTATTGCAGCTCGACAAATGTATAATCTTCCACAGGATGGATTCGCCGTGATCAATTTGTAGGTCTTGTACATCCCATCCAATTTATCTACGATTGAGTTAAACGCTGAACTATCCATTTCATCCACTGATCGTTTTGTGCGAATGGTCGGTGTTCCGAATATTTTCTGTTTATGATAAACATCAGAATACTCATCATCAAGTTAACGACGAAATCTGTTCAGGTACATTTTGTCATTTTTTCGTCAATATTTTCTAAACTTACGTCCATTCTAGTCATTATGTTTGGTACGTGATAGTCAGACATCAGTAATGGTACATTTATATCAACAACGTCAAGTGAACGAGAACTTGTGTTAATTAAAGTGAGAAGGAGCTGCAGTAAGAAGGCTCCAAAAGCCAACGCTGCGAGCAACGCGAATGGATCCAATCCTCCTAAACCCCTGTCAAGTAAAGTATTATGGCGTTGAAAATTATTGTCAGAAATTTTATTGCTTTATTTTCTAAATAATAAGAATGTATAGTCCTGTCTAAAGAAGTTGTCTTATCGTTTAATTTTGTTTTATCTTGAACGTTTGTCACAAAAATGGTATAGTCAGTAATGTGAACGTCTACGTTTTTTAATTTTGTGGTCAAGAATGAGTCTTGAAGGTCAGAGGGGTGTCGTCCATTAAAGAATCTATTTTAAAAACGACCACTTACATCTTTCATATCAACACTAGAAGACATGATATCGGACAATGCTAAGGGGATGTCTAAATCGACAACATCTAAAGACCTTCCGGTGTTAACTGGGGCGTTATTTAGCAAGTTAAATATTACATTGAATAGAAATACTCCGAAACCAAGTGTGGCTAATATTGCATACGGGTCCAAATAGTGCCTAAGCATTTATATTCACAAGCTTTTTAATTATTATGCCCTTGAAAATGCATTTTTTTCATTAGTTCAATAAAAGAATTCAGTTCAAATCCAAAGAAGTTTTGTAAAACATTTACATACCCATAGCTCATATGATGACCACCCCATCCCCATCCACCGCCATGATCATATCCCCCTCTACTCTCAACAATAGCCTTATCATCAGTGTCATAACCCAGAACACGGTTGGTGAGCTTCTTCACCACCATCATCCCTTCAATCATGGTTTTAGATGCGGAAGTGATATTCACCACGGGATCTGATAAGAGCATAGCTTGCCCATCACGATACCTCTTTAACTGCTCAATTCCATACCCAAACATTTCCACAATGCCCGGCGCTTTCCCATCTCTTGCATTTGCTCTCTTATCCCAGAATTCCACCATTCGTTGACCTGATGACACCAAATGCTTCAGAGGATTTAGAAAATTGGCTGGAACTTCTTGGTCAATAATTCCCATCAGCTTCTGCGTTAAAACCGTCGTCATTGCTGAGTTCAAACCTTGTCCTATAGCTTTGATGGGATTCATACTGATCTCAGCGATCCCGTTTTGAAGTGATGATGATACAGAAGGTCCAAATCCAGAAGATTTCGAAGAAATAGTTGAAGGCTTGCTTGTAGTCGTCGTTGTACTTGTAGTGGTGGTGGTAGTGCTGGTTGAAATCGTTACTGGCACCGTTTGCTGCAAAGGTTTATGAATAACTGGGCCACTATTCAAAATAGAAACTGTTTTGACCTTCGGTTTCATTTCGATGTTGTTATTATTAATTGGTGTTGCAGCTGCTGTGGATGATGACCCATTTTTCAATTCTATTTGATGAATGTTGAAGCTGTTAAGGGGAGGACTGTTTCCCCCACCACTCCCAGAGGATTTCCACGAGCCCTCCGAATCAATTTGGTAAGCGTATTTCAAATACTTATCCATATTTTTCTCTGGAGACTTCCACTTACTACTAGAAGAGTCTGCTGATGATACCTTCCCCATCCTGCTGTGGAAATCGCGGGAGGTATACCCTTGATTAAACATTGGATTGGTTATATCAACCGGAGAACGATGGAATGAGTAGCCCCTGCTTTCTTTCTGTTGTAGCTGTTGTGGTGAATGTGGATGAAGCGGAAGGTGTTGTACCCTCCTACCTTGAAGGCTTGAAAATGCTTGAGAGGGTTCTATTATTGGCTTATTGCTCCCATCAGGAGATCTACTTAATTTATTCCGGAGGTTGTAGAGACTTCCCAAACGGCCTTTTGCCGCCTTCCCTACAACACTGTCCGTGTCGTAAGGGCTCGTCGCACTTAACAATGGAATGAGCGATGACAACGACACAAAAGCAGCACACAAATAATAAATGTTTATTATTGACATTATGTTGCCGTGATGAGCTTTCGACTTTTTCATTTCCGATAGAAAAGTTTTTTTTAAACTGTTCTTTAAATATTGTATTTATCCTTCACTTCCGTTTAAAAAATGAAAACTCATATACGAGAAGGAAATTTAAAACTATAACAACGCTCCACACAACGTTTCAAAAAGATTCGAAATATTTCTTCTTCCTGTTAAAAAAATTAAGATTTTGATCCCGGTTTCCCGTTTAAATTTTGATCAAGGTTTTTTCCTCTGTTTGAAAAAAATAACCGAAAACTGTTTTCCCAAACCTCAAAAGAGAGCAATTGAGTTGTTGAATTGCGGATTTTACGATAAATTTTAAAAGTAAGTAAGATCAATAAAAAGCCACAAAGGGTAGGTAGAGTACAAGTACAACGGAAGAAGAAGAAAAACGTTCACAGCAACAAACAACAACAGCACAAGAGCATCTATTTCAAGTGATTGTCAAATGAAGTCTAGTAAGAATTTACTGACAGGTTGACTCTCTTATACTCGGTCGGCACACAGCACAGGTGGAAGAAGAAGAAGAAAGGCCTCTCTCATAAATAGAAGAAGACGTTGCAAAAATTATTTTTCTATAATATTGTTATTATTATGCTTTGAGCAATAATACTGCTGAAGAATAAGAAGAAAAAGAAAGCCTCTCTTCTCGCAAATCTTTTTGTAGTCGTCGTCAGCAGCAGTCAATCAAAAGGAAAATGGAAGAAAATGAGGAAAACGCAGCATCCTTTTGACTCAATTCTTTAAAAGAAGAAGAAGTTACCTAAAATAAGACTTTTTAAAGGGGTGGGGCTTACTTACTCACTTCTAACAACTTGCTCCTCAATCTGTCAACGTAACCTGTGAGAAAAAAGGCACTTCTTCTTCTTCTTCTTCAAGCAACCCCTTCTTTAAAAGATGCACCAAATTCACAAACAAATGCGTCAATGGGTAAGGAGAACTCTCTGCTTAGGATAATACTTAATAGACGATATTGTTTTATTTTCTACACAAAATTCTTGTAATAGATCAGATTGCTTTCTTTGTCATCAGCAGCAGTACGGCAGAGCAGAAGCTTCTGTTGTTGCAAATTGGAGGAAACCGATGATGGCGGTAGTGATGAGCAATCTTATCCCTCCGACGTTTGTGATTTATTTCTTGACAGAAAGTTTTAAGAATAGTATTATGTCGCTGCTACCCTTATAAAATAAACTTCCTCTCTCTTATCATCATCATCATCATCATCAAGATGTAAAGCACAGTGACTGATTTTTATGATCGTTTGCATGGAATAATGATGCAAGATTGTAAATTGTGAAATAACACAGACGCTGCTGTATATCATCCAACCTCCTCCTTTTTCTATAATATTTGTAATAATATCCGAATAAATATATAATAAAAGATAAAAAAATCATTCACGCCAGAGATTTTTGCTGTACCTAGGCAAGTTCTTTTGGCGGCGGAACAGTGACAGAATAAAAAATAAGTATTACATTATTATTATTTATACATTTCGGCTCGGTAACATTAAAAATAATAAACAGTAGAAGAATCGTTGAGAGCAGAGTACGGATTAACTTTACTTTTTTTCTATACATCAGTAAAAAAAACTAAAATGCATACTTAGGCATAATACTCTTTCCTCGTACTTGACAATGACATTCTTGTGTTTAGTCGACCAATTTTCGGAGGATGTAGAGGGAAGAGAAATAAGTAATGTATGACTGGTGACTACACCACTGACTGACTGTTTTGGCTTGGCTGGCATCGTTTCGGTTGATGAAATAATTCAACAATTTTTCACATAAGTTAAGTAAGCATAACATTTCAGACGGGTGTCTTTAATCGCATAATAATGCAATAAAATAAAATTTATACGTACATCTCTGTATATTTTATTATATTTAACTGAAATTATGAAAAACAAATTTGATTGACTTGAAAGTGCAGTGGACAATACGAAGCTATGTATTATTTGTCTGTAGTCTGTCTAGCCCACCCCACATGTTGTTAACAGTTTCTGAAATGAAAGGACAGTTAGATTTTTTGGTTAGTCATAACATCTTACTTAAAACTGACAAAAATTTGATCGATCGGTGGTGGTGTCAAATTAGTGTCTGTAATTCTATTATATTATAATACCAATGTGTTTTTGTCGGAAGATCCAATGAATTATTATTGTAATTTCAAGAAGACATTTAAACACGTTAATAAAGAATACAATACAATACAATTCTACCTGTACCTGTACCTAAGCTAGCAATTAACACAAAACGGACAGCGGCGTCAAAATAACAAGCTTCTTTTTCGAAATTTCTTGCAATAATTTTGGCGCTATATGAACTTAAAGAAATGTCTAGCACGATATCAACCTGAGCGAGCAATTTAATGCATGTCACTTCCATTTGTTCTAAAATGAGTTGTTTAAAAATTCACTATTATCATCATAAGGAAAACCATTGACAGTACTCACTGTTTCGTTTGCATATTAAGTCTTTTGGTTGTTGATTTTTTCAAAAAAAAAATAGACAAATAAAAACAACATCACATAATCCATGAAGCATGAAACACTTTACCCTTGCCTTGCATGTTCCGCCTCTGGCCGCTTTTAGAAAACTAATGCAATATAATGTAGTAATGCCACTTACCTAGTTTTTCCACCATCGATCATCAATCCTGCTTAATTCTGCAACAGCCAAAATGCAATGCAGTTTTTTTCCTTTTGTAAATGTAGTGACGTTCTATTGCCTATTCGGAGAAAACTTAAAAAAAATGTTTGTTACCGTTTTGATTGTTTCCTGATGTCAGCAGAGAGCAAACTTTGTCTGTTGCTTGCTTGCGATGTATTAAAATTTTACGTACGTACACCTTGAAGTTTATTTTGCAGATAGAAAGTTAATTTTTATTTGTGTACTATATTGATAGAATGATCATCGTTATTTACACTTTCTCACATATTGATGATGGTGATTGATGCAAACAAAACGGATACTACGGACCTGGTTGTTAGTTGACCTCGTCTTCACACACGATTAGATTTTTACTGATCATTCAGATCAGTTCATGATCAAACCATATCGTAAATTTAAAAAAAAGTTGCAAAAAAGTATTTTTAACGACCGTTTTTTCTCTCTTAGCCACTGGGCATGGCATAAACTATGCTACTTACTTCCATTCCATCCGTCATGACAAACATGCAACGCTACGACGGAAGCTTCTTTATTTGGTAAACCCAAAATGTTTTTATTGTTGATATTTTATCAACCAATAAATAATCAATCATCGTATGAATAAAAAATAATGCAAAAAGCACAGAAGAAGTTAGCACCGTGTGAATTTACAACTAAACTAATTTGTCACGTGTGGTTATCTTTTGTAGATCAACAACATCCTTCCTCTTTTATATGCACGTATCCATCATTTAATTTTAATCGTTTGCTGAAGTAAACTAAATTTCAAGACTACTTTCAATTTTGCTACGGACTGATTATCGATTTCTTTTCGGGATTTTGAATAATAAAACCTCCATTGGTACATACAAATGTTTGATGAAAGTAAATCATGACGGATACAAATTTATATGGATATTTTATGCGGAAAAAGGCTACTTTAATTTATATAAAAACTAGAGCGATTAAGGGCATGAAAGCCCGACGACGGTTATCTTGACTGTTACAGTAAAGCACCACATAAGCTAATTTAACATAAAATTTGCATGTAGATACATATATGTAAAAATAAATGATTTAATTGGTTTTACGCTTTAATCAGATTTTTCCTGGTGTTATTATACACAACTACAACACATCCGAACTATTTAAAATCGATCATGTTCGATCTAGTTTTTTATAAAGAAAAATTTATAAACAAGTAAACTAAAAAACAAAACAAAGAACTCCGTAGAGAAAAATTTTCAAAGTTTGCAGAAAACAGAAAACATGCGTATGGCCTCCAGTAAGAATTTAAAAAATGCTTTCTTTAAAAGAAATTTTTGTGTAAAACTGTAAAAGCATTTAGTTTTCCCTGAACACATTTAAATTTAAATATTTTTAAACTAGGTCAATTTACATTACTTGTAGCTTTTATGGGCACGCAAATCAAAGTTTCAAAAATGCCCCATTTTATCGGATGTTTTCAAGCCAAAAGCAAAAAAATCTCTTTGGTTGACAGGTTTTTAAATTTTATTTTATTTGTTTCATCCTTTCTTTAGTCTAGACATGATAAATGTGGTCATTATAGCAAATAAATGTTGTAGAACTATCATAACAATAAAAACTCAAATAATTAAGATTATAATAATTGGCGGCATTCATTGAAGATGACCCATATCTTTTCACAAATCGGTCATTTTTGTTGATCGGCGTCAGTAAAAAAATAGTTATTATGGAAGCAAAATTGACGGACTTCTACTATTCCTCACGTTAAACCACCATTTAATCCTGCGTGAGATCGCTGTTTATGGCTTTTCAATACCGATAAAATATTATTTTTATTGTTCATGCTTACCAATTCAGTAATATTTGAAGGACAACTAAATTTTTTTTAGAATTTTCTAATCGACACAATTATTTTTTGCCGGAAAATGGAACTGGGTATAACCAACAGCACAGAAAATTTTCAAATTCACATCATTCTTCGTCCTCGTCATTTCACATTTTTGTCTGTTGAAAATTTTTGTAGCAAAAACTGCCCACTTGCTGATATAAGTATGTATAAGTATTTTTGTGTCTTTTATTTTAAAAACGGTACATTTTTGTCTAGATGAAATTGTTACCAGTTATATCAAGAAGTGATCTTCGTTTTCCTCTTGAAATATTTTTTCCTGCTTTCTTGTTATTTGTGATTGTGAGCTTTGAACTGGAAAGAAAAATGACACGTGTGAGATTCTCAGTAATGTCAAATTTATTGTAATAGGTACAATAATATTATGTACCTGCTGCAGCGCAGAGAGACTCATTATAGATCGTGGGCGTACGTGCTCCGAAAATCTGTTCTATTCAAGCTAGTGAAAATTTGATGATTTATGAGAAAAAATTGGTCCAATTCATTTCATGAGAAATGCAATGCCCGTATTTCATGCGAACAAATTCGATAATTGATGGGAATTTCTAATAAAAAATGCATTCTTTATTACATTTTTATGCAAGTAAATGTATTACAATACAAAAGTAAAGTAATAAAAGATTTCATTTTCAACTAGAGTCAGGAATAAAATTATTCAATACAAAATATTAAAAACTACATCAAAGTTGCACAAAGTTTTTTTAAAATATCCCAAATTTACCCCGAAACCCGTTAAATTGGCAGCGTTTATTAAATTTACAATATAAATACATCAAACGCTTTGGAATTTTAAATATTATGTATTGTGAAAGTCTTATGCTAATCATAAACACAGTTTTTCTTCGAATTCATCAAATAATTATTGCAATGCTCGGATAATTTATCGAGTTTAAATAAATCCTGAATGGAGGGATCCTTTCTTGAGATCTTTTGCAATTTCTTCATGAAAAAGTCCCTGTAAAAGTCATAAGCCATCACCATTAAGTCAAGATTACCTTTTTAAATTTACCAAAAACTGTGTTAATTAGAATACAATAGAGAGAATGTAAAAATTTTACCATAAACTTACAGTAAATTCTTTTTTGAAAGTTTTTTGACGATGTAGCAGATGCTTTTATATTTCCAAACCGAATTTTTTTGCAATGGAGCTCTTTCCCTGCTTTTTATTTTGTCCTTCTTCAATTTCCCTCCAAATCTTTGAGATATTGTGCATAACTTCATTCAAGCTTTTAATCGTTATATCCTGGTCATTCTTTAAGTTATTCCAAATGGTTGAATTTTTACTATGCGAATTTACTTGATATTTTCCTAAATTGAAAACAGAAGAAGGAAGTAAAAAGTTCTTTGGAGATTGGAGACTTCTTCCAAACCTTCTTCCCCCTCCGATTGCGCCACCTCCACCTCCTGCTCCACCACCGCCAGCACCACCACCCGCGCCACCACCTGCCCCAGCGTTATTATTCAAGGAATTTTGTAGCATCAATCCCAAATACCTTCAACATAATACAAAACTTTTATTCAAAAGCTCAGCAAAATTTACGTAAGGAATGCCAATCCGCCAAGAATAGTAAATGGGTCGAGAAGTCCACCGTAAGCTGAAATAAAAATTTGAATTTTGTCCCATGATTTTGTTCATTGTTTAATAAAATATAATACGCTTGAGTTGAAATAAAACTTTATGCCGCTCACATGAATGCCCATGGCCATGCCCCCATCCATGTCCTCTTCCCCCTGAAGCGCTCATCATCATCATATCCATTTCATGAGCCCCTGGCGGAAACGACGTTTCTATCATTCCATCATCAGGAGTTCTCATGTCATACGAAACCTGACTAAATTGTCTGTTTATAAAATACAAAACATCCTTATACTATCATCTTCTGTGTGAAATGAACACTTAAGTAAATTTGACTTACTACGTACCCATTTTGATCAAGGACATTCTCATAATCCAAAGTTGGTCGGAGTACACCAGCTAACGACGTTAATCTATAATTCCCTCCACTCGGCCTCATCAGCCTCCTTTTGAAAGAAGTCAGGTACATCTGTTGTTGTTGGTGCTTCCTATACTGCTGTCCCGTAGCATCGGGCTCCTGATCACTTATCAAATCGGTTTCATCTCCTCCACTTCTTGACTCTACTCTCTCCGGCAACTTGTCAAATGCCCCTCCACTTACAATCGAATGAATAAAATTGTCCAACCCATCTTTGGATTTTATAAGGGACTCTATTGCTTGCCAACGGGGATCCAATCCTTGTGGAATTTTCATTGAGTTGATGACAAAAGCTGGCACACCGATATTTTCACTGTAAGGGACCATACTCTGCAAAAATCCGTTGTATTTCTCGGTCAAGTAACGTTTCAGCGTAGGCTCTAGATGTCCCTTCACCTCTATCAGTTTTTGGAGGACTTCCCTTTTTGGTATAACCATTTTAGCAAGAGATTCTATCCCTTCCTTTGAAGTTATCATTTTCTTTAGAGGGCTCGCCCACGCTAATGACATGAGCTTCTCTAAACCTTTGAAAATCGTTCCTGCTGATAAAATTTCTCTTCCCTTTGGAAGTGCTTTTGATGGTTGTGGCTTCTTATTTACTGATTTTTCATTGTAGTTTCTCCTTCTTTGAGAATCCAAAGTATTTCCACTACTAATCCTGTTAATTTTGTAAAGTGAATCCGACTGATCTTGTCGGGAATGGATCACTGATGAATTCTGAAGCTGATCTCTTAAATGTCTCAGAGCAGTTAATCTTTGATTCGCAAAAGTTTTGAAATTAGGTGAAGATAAAGATGAATTAGAGGAGCCACTCAATGTGTGTTGAAATACATTCCAAGAAGGGAGTTTACCTTCATTCCTGGAGATGAAGAAAACCAACAAAACAACACAATTTATGCTAAATTTTCCCATCTTTTTACTACGTAGGTAACGTTGTTGTCTAAGTTAAAGGAAAAAACAAAACTCTGCTTCAAAGTTAAGTTTGATCTTAACCCTGATTCTGTTAGATGTTGACTGCGAAAATGCCAGAAAAGGATAATGTTTTTTTCGGAAGAAATATCGCCCCGTTTTTTTACAAAATTTAGCAAAAAATTTGATTCGGTACCTAAGAAATATGCTTAAAAGTGTGAAATTATTTACGGCAACGGGGTGCCATTGCCATGCCACGCCAGTCAACAACATCTGCAGGGGAAATGGCATAAAATGAAATGACATCCGCTACGAATAAGATTTGATTTGATTTGACAGCAAGACAGATCATCGGAATAATCGGATACCGTTATAGATATCCGGTAACAAAGAGACGTTTTCTGATTTTAGAAGAAGTTGCAGACGGTACAGACAATAGATTCGTATGCGCTCCAATGAATTTCAATGAAGTAGCAAGCTAGGCAAAGAAGGAACCGGGTTTTTAGTCTTGATTGATATGGGCATAAACAATAATGAAAGGAATAAAAGGGAGCCATACATTTCTTTAGTTAATTTTTTTGGTTGTTGTAATTTTGCTACACATAATAAACGAATTACTTTCGTAATCAAATCAAATCCCACTTTAATTAATTAAATGGACTGTTGTGAAGTTTATTATGTGCTGTGAGCAGTTTATTCTTTTGAAACTAGAAGATTAAGGAAGAATGTTATTAGTTCTTTTTGAAGAGGATTTGCAATGCTTTTTCGTTGCCTTGCAAGGAACCTTTTATTGTAAGGCAAAACAGTGTGGTAAAGAAGTAAGTCAGATTAACACAAAACAATTTATTTGTAAATAGAACAAAACTCTGTCAGAAATCATTTATTTTTCTTACTTCATACAATCCTTAAACTAAAAATAAATTAATGTGTCATAAAATTGAGTTGTCATTTTATATTTTATTTACAACAAAGTTTTGTTAAATAATAATAATATGTATCTATTATTAAGTCAGGTTATTTAATTTAATACAATGAGAAAAAACATGAAATGACATAAATAAATAACAAATTAAAAGTTTGCGATTTTCAAAAAAATAATCATCAACTTTCTTCTTCACAATATCCACCAACAACTATTTCATCACATTTCTTTGGATTCCCCACAATCTGTTTTACTAAATCGTGGAGCTCCCCGCCGTTCTCAATGTAGTTACCAAACGCAGCTCTAAAAATTAAGTAATAAACAATTAATCAACTTTTAAGCAAAGTCAGAATTAAAGCTCCGTTAATATTTGATTGTAAAAATATTTCTAATTACAGAAAAACTTCTCCAAAACTTGATTTCAAAGATTTCTCAGCCAATCGTGAGGAGGCCAATGTCTTACAAGCCATTTTTCTGACGCACTGATACTCCACAGGATCCTTTTTAAAGGCCTCAAACCATTTTCTCATTCCTATCTTATCGCTAAGGTCCCTTATCGTTCTGGAACTATTCCCAACATTATCAAACCAAGCGGAATTCGCAATCCAATCCCCCACTTTCACCATGACTTCCGGTAACTTCTCAGAATCCAGCCCGAGCGTGATGGAGGGTATATCAAAAGACGCTGCTCCAATGGATCTCCTCGCTAAAAATTAAGTAAATGAAATAAGGGAAACCATCAATTAGACAACATCATGTTTAGAATCTTAACAGTTTCATTTTATACTTACAACTTCCACCCAACAGCTCATACATGAGAGCTCCAAATAATGCAGCAAAGGCTGCTACAGCAATAATTGTGTAAACATCGTACCCACCTCCACCTCCTCCGTGGGATGGCCAACCACCACCCCATCCCCAACCACCACCTCCTCCGCCTCCACCTCCACCACCGCCACCACCACCACCTTGTCGGGGCATATTGATACTACTATCGAACTTGCCAATGCTGCGGCCTTTCTCAATTCCAAATTTTCTTTTTTGTGAAGGGGATGATGATGAATGTAAGGCTTTTAATTTTGACCATTTTGCAAACGCTTTTGGTTTTGGTTTCACTAACTTCCGTCCAACTTCTCCGCCATCACGGTTTCGGGCACAAGACGAACTTTCAATGTAAGAAAGAAGGAGAACTAACAGGAACAGATTGACAACCCATAATACTTGCATTTTTGTATTCTGAGCACCAACAAATCTCATTTCTATTATTTTAGTAACAAAAATGCAGAATTAGTAAAGAATGTAGTTTCTGCAACACAGTAATTATTGATTTTGTGGGTAATTTTGTACTGTAAAATAAACAGAAATTATAGAAGCACCATCACTGAAATACAGCTATCAAAACATACTGAAAGGACGTCCTGCTGGCAACGATCCACGAAGAACAATGGAAAGTCTTTACCGGATTGATACCTTATTTAAAGATTCTCAATCAGTTCAAGATGAACGTAACGAATCAATGATTATGATCATCCGTAGAGCGGTGAAGGCGGATAAGTTTTCTTTCATTCAGTATTTTTAGCATGTCAATAATTATACCTTGATCAACGAACATCTTTATCAGCCTAAGCCTCTTATCTGCCACATACATCGAAAATTCGTTACAAGAAAGATAAGTCAACAATACCGTCTTCCTCATATTCATCCAAATTTTCACTCACAACACAACGGTTAAGAATTGCATTATCCAATCCAATAAGCGCCATGCGTACATCGTTTTCGCAATTTTTTTAGAAACTTCAACTGTACAAGAATAAAACGAGAAAAAAGAGTTAACCAGAATCAATTTTTGTAAAAAAAATAATACATAGCTGTTAGTTATACTTACTACGCGGGGTATGTATAATAATTGGCAGGGGACATATTATGCGAAGACATGTAGTTCGGTTGCAACAGCGACATGACAATAAGAGGGTAGAAAAAAGCTTAATAGAATGTTCAGTGCTTGCTTGCTTGCGCATCATCGTCATCATCATCATCATCATCGTCTTCTTCTTTAATCGATCAACCGTAACCAAAATGAAGACGCAACAAACTCATCCAACATTCTGACAAACGACATGACAATCTTAAACTTTAATGATTTTAATGGTTTTCATGGCTAAAAGTTTATCGCACTTCTTTCTTCTCTTCAAGTCCTAGAACTGCAAAAATGTAAGTTTTAGAGGGAAGGACCAGCAAGGGTGATTTTTTACGAAGAAAAATGTATCATTTTCAAAGAAATTGGATGAGGATGCGAATAGAACTTTTGCTTTGGGGAAGTCTCGCGAAAATGATTCTACAGAAAAGTCTCTCTTCTTCGTTCTCAGGCCCCACATTTAAAATATATTATTGTAGTGTGTCGCTATGTTTAAACGATTCTTTGGGGTTTTGTGGCTTTCCTACAAATTATAAAAGTGTTATATGTGTACTATACTTGAATTTGTTAGTTAAGTTAAGACGTATAAACACATATCATATCATAATATGATTATTTATTAAAGGCACATTTAAATAAACGCTTGCAAGCAAACGGTGGAAATACTAGATCGGAGAATTG
>JAHZNJ010003615.1:0-16724 GCA_027744475.1 Lepidocyrtus cf. sotoi NNG-2020
ACGCATTATTTATGCAATTATAATACTGCTAGATCTATATTGTAAATACCTACATGAGAGAATTGATGATCAATTTCACATTTCTACTGACTTAAATCAAATGTTTCCAGGTTTGTTCTTGCCGAAATCGCCAATTTGACAATCCAGCTTCAAAACTAATAACCTATAAACCAAATAATAATAGTATGTTATTGTCCCATTGGTTTTAGTTTGATGATGTGGCGACTAATTAGTAAATATGTACATAAAATATATTAGCTGCCTCTGTTTAGTTTTGAAACATGGTGCTCAGGTGCTCTATATAACAAAAGAAAAGCATCGTTAAGGAAAGAATACTTGTGAGATTACTTCTATGTATTTGTAAGCTTGCATTGTGTCTATCTAGCCTAATTGGCTCTGCATTAGTAGGTCAAACAATGAAAGTTTTGAGTATGCACATGTGTAATTAATCATAATAAGGTCTGGTCGATTATAAGTATGTACTATTTCAATTTGCTCCAAATGAAACCTTTTGTTATTTTAAGTAATCAGTTCCGGTATAATTTGTTAATATTTGTAAAAGCTTAATGATAATCAACAAGTCAACAATATTTGTAATAAAATAATACAAAAAATGGGAATTCATTGACATTTGCTGACCTCACTCAACAACAACAAAACAACAGTTTGCAAAAATAAAATAGGTATTTTTAGCTGTTGTCAAACATTGTACATTTAAGAGCCTTTTTCTCTTTTTTATTATCTCTTATGACATTTGAAGCATTTCACCTATTCAATCTTGATTCAGCGCACCATCCAGACCCAATCAACATTTACACAACTTTGGTCTTTTGTCAACACGCATACACATCCACTCATAATAAACCGTTTGTTTCCGTGCTTTTAGACTTCAGGAAGATTTAGTTTAACTTTACAAACAATCCCGGAGTATTTACTATTGCCAGTTGTGTAGTGGGCGTATAATTCAAGGGGAAAAGAAGGTTAAACCCACAGTACGCTAATTCACCTATGCATGCATAATTTTAATAGCAAAACTGTAAAGTATAGACGCGTTTCCCAACATTGTTTTCCAATAAAAGCATAAACCTCTGTGATTTAATGCCATAAAGGCAGGTTAATATAAATGCATTGTTTCATGTGGGTGATTTATTAGGTAATGAACTAAAGATTGTTGTTTTCTGCAGTAGCGTATTTATAAAAAAGACTTGAAACTAATTCTCATCATTGTGTTGTAGGAGGACACAACAATCTGTGAGTTTTCAAAAATGACAAATAGAGAAAACAGATTTCCTATTTTGATTGAATGTTGATGATCAAAGCCATATTTCTTTACTTCATCGTAGAAAAGTTCAAAGGTAAATACATCAAATAATGTTCAATTTAAAGCACAAATCCTTTGAGAGTTCATCATTCGTATTCATATTCAAGAAAAAGTCTTTAAACAAGAGTGAAGAAACGAAGCAAATCGCAAAGACAATGTCCATAACAATTGATAAGCTTTTAAGTAAAAAAAACTTTTGATAACCGTTTCATCGTTTGACCTGGAATTCTGAATTTAATATTTACAGAAAAACTGTCATATCCATACAAAAAAGTAATAGAAACTTCACCTTAGATTTGAATTTGTACAATCAAAATCTTTATGACATAAAGTAAAATGGCAACATGAAAAGTGACCTTAATATTGTTTTAACCATTTACTTCACATAAATGTTTTCCCATGAGTAAAACCTGTTTCTTGAACAATTACTATTATTTGGCAAGCGGCTAAATAAAAACAAGCATAAAAAATAGGAAATTAGATCAACCAGAGCATTCAATCAAAAACATTTTTATGCATACCTATTTGTAAGTACTTTGTAATTTTTAAGATATTTTTGAGGTACCCCAAACTAAACCACACGAAATCAGCCGCTATTCCTCGTAAAATGTCTGCATAGTTTTTCATATACGAAAGAACAATACTTTCATTAAATCTTCAACGGAAATTTACTGTGCAATTATTTTAGATTTTCTGAATGTTCCTGTAGCGTTTTAGTTTATTTTTGTTAACACAGCTACATGATAAACAGTGGATAAGTCGACCAGTCGTCTTAAACATAATTATTATAATTTTGCATGAGCAACACAAAATAAGTCTCGACTTGCATGTGTGTGTGTATACAGATGGAAAGAAAAGGAACAGAAGAAAGTATTTTTGATCTGATGATGTGAGGAGAGGAGTGTGAAAGAGAAGAGAACCGACGAACAAAAAACCCCGACTTTCCTTTTCCCTTTTTTCCTCGCTTACTGACAGTTTCATCTATGCAGACTACTACACTCCACTATTTTTCTTTACATGAATTTAAGCTCGCGAATTTCTTCTTCCGTGTAGATTTTCCACAAAAAACATCAGCTTCCCTATGTCATTTTTCGTGCAGATTTTATGCGTGTGTGAGTGGAACGGAGTAGACGCATCACACCAGTAGCAGCAGCAGTAGTGGCAGTAAGAAGTAAGAACAAGAAGGTGAAATCTGACATGGCAGTTTTTTCATGTAAAAGAATGTGCAGAGCATCTAATACTTTAGTTCAGGAAAGGAAGAGATGAGGAGAAGGAGAATCTCCTTTAAGTTAAAATCGTATATCTTATTTACACACACACACTCTCTCTCTTCCCTTTCTCGCTGCTCTTGCTTTCCTCTAACTCACGTAGTTGCACTAGCACTACTAAACAAGAACTAGATTTCTCTTCTTCCGTTTTTCTAGGTTTATTAGCAAGTGGCCAAAGCGCTAGCCGCCTCAGTCAGATTCAGAGACTCGATAATTTCTAACCATCATGACGACGAGCTTTCTACAACTTTTCCCTTCTTCAAATTTCTTTCCATACGTCAATCCCGTCTCATCCTCATCCCACTACCTTCGTAGTAGCAACATAAGACGGCAATTTCCTACCCACTTTCGATTTCAATCTTCTTCATCTTTATCCTCATCATTATTGTTTTTTAATGGATGGGGTTTTAAATATTATTTCCAACTATTGTGCCCGCAAATGGACAAGAAAAATTCCACATGCCAAAAGGTTTCTTCTTGGTCTTTGTATTATTCAAGAAGAATCATTCTACTATTATCTTTTGTGATACTTTTGGCTGGAAACGCAATAGCAGAAACTTCTTCTAACGATGACATTACATCCTTTCGTAATAGTAAAAGTGCTAGTGAAAGTGGCAAGGATGAGATGCTCATTTTACCGGAAATGTCACCAGCAACAGCAAGAAAAGCTGGTGGTGGGCGAGTCTTTAGGGTAATGGAAGACGCCCCGAAAAATCTTTATAAAAATCAGGTGATAAGAAGTTATAGTACGGATGCGAATACTTTCACAAATAATGGAATGTTCCCCAGTTATCCATCTTATCCTTCCTCGTCAGTATCATCATCGTCGTCGTCGTCATCATCATCATCAGAATCCTCGTCATATTATTCGTCATTTGTGGTCGATGGCGGTGAGGGTCTGACAGTAACAAGCAGCAATGTACCTTCACTGTACCATTACGGTATTAGTAGTAGTAGTAGTAGCTCGTCTGGGGCAAAACGCTATAGAGAGTTTGACAGTAATAAGGACACGTCGTTCTTCCGTTCAGGCTTGTTAGAGCAGCAGAGGAGCATAATACGCAAAAGTGCATCTGAAAGCAACCATCACGGAAACAATGAGATTGAGAGGACTCACCGCAGGAATCGTCGTTCTCGTCATTCCACAGAGAATTTATTAACTTTGAAAGGAACTAACAACGGAAGTAGTAGCAGTAGTGGTAGTGGAAGTGGTGTTGTGAAGGGTGAAAATGAACAGAAATCGGGAAAAGAAAAGGATCATGATTATCACAGTCGTGGAAGCGGTGGTGTTGATGATGATAGTCATGTTAGCGGCACTACTACTTTCAGCAGCATTAACAACAACAGCGGTAATTTGAGTGATGATGACAGTAGTCGTAGCAGCAGCAGCAGTAGTGAGACAGAGACATTTAAAAAAGATTCTCAGTTTCGTTTACATCATCAACAAGGGAAAAATAAGAGTCAAGTGACTGTGAAATTTGATCATGATAAAGATAAAAACGGAGGAGATGGAGGTTTCGGCTATTCTTTCTCCACTGTTGCTGATGCCGCCTCCAACTCCGCCACGGCCATTGCTATTGAGAATGGGGAGGGGGAAGAAGAAGATGGGAAAAGTGCTGTTGTTGTTGGCCATGAAGACGAGGATGATGTTCCTAATAAAGACGATATTATGTTGTTGGATATGTCTTCTACTCCGGAACAACTAGTTTACTCCACAACACATTACGAGTTTGATACAACGGGTTTTACTCACTACAATGTTGGAGTTCTACTTGTGTCCGGCACTGGATCTAGCTTTGATTTAGAGAAATGTTCTCCAGCTGTAGATATGGCCCTGGACATTGTCAATCAAGTTTATCTCCGTCCTCATAAAATCTTCCTGCATAAAGTCCAGAAAAGGTTTGTTTTTATGGTTTAATTCAATTTAATTTTTTTACTCTTTACCGCAACTATGCAATCACTGCACTGTAGGTACACTGCATACGTATTACGTGCATAAAATATATAGTGTTAATTTCTCTAGCAGCAGCATAATTTGTCCGCAATAATACGAGTGCATTCTATGATAGGGTGAAAGCATCCTTCAAATAAAAATGCAGGAGAAAATCGGAACACTTTGCGTTCCGCCGTGTAGTAATTGTAGCGTTGCGTTATTATAACATGAGTACAATTATTTGTATTTTCTTTTTTTAACGTAATTTGCATGCATGCATGTAGAAAAGGAGGTTCACAAAATAATTATATTATAAAAAAGGCAATACAATGAAGAAGCACTAGCAAGTTCTAATAATCCTGTTATTTCCAAGCTGAATTTCTACAGGAACCATGGAGACTTCCTTTGATGTGATGTAGGAACAGGAACGGAAGGATTGCGAAAGCGTAGAAAATGTAGCGTAGCTTTAGTAGTAGTAGAAGGATTCATAATAAAGGCACGCTTTTGTTGTTTTCTGTCTTCCTCCTTTTGTGTTCATCAAGAACCGTTCTTACATTCTAACATTACACTGTAGTAAGCAAAAATACTAAAGTAGTGTTTCTTTGCCGCGCTGCTGCTGTTTCAGTGCTTCTGCCGCCGCTGGTGCCTTTCATTCATATTCAAACAACTTGGAATTAGCTCACTTAAGGGATTCCCACATACTACATTGAACAGAATCATGGAAAATTATTATGGGAGGATGACGATCATTTTGTAAGAGTAGGATATACTAGAACAGAACAAAAAAGCGTTTTTCAATCTTTTAAAAACCTATTCAAAATTCCTAGTATGAATGAACGACCGCATGAGCGCAATAATAGCGAAGCGAAGTTGTTGTAAGTAGTCCACTATTGCCATGTACTTCTTTCTTTCTTTCTTTTTCTCTTTTAAACGATGAACCTTACTACAACAACAAGCAGCAGCAGAAGCGGCAAGAAGGATTTTTTTTATGTTAAAAAATACTTCGACTACAATGCAATCATGTCTCTCTAGGAAGGAAAACTGCTTACAAATTGGTGGAAAACAAAACCGTTATAACTTTTGGATGGGTCCTTGTGAACTTTTATTTGGTTCTATTTCTTTTTCTTTTCTGCGTAGTTACCCCGCCTGTGACAACAGTCTTACTCCTGGCTTAGCAGCGGATATGAGGTTCCTCTCAAACGTTATATCCTTTATTGGACCTGCTTGCGGATTTGCACTGGAGCCAGTGGCACGACTTTCAGCATATTGGAACATACCCGTCGTGACAGGCGCGTACACCCAGTTCCACCGGGCGACCATTCCCCTTAGCGACAATTTTCCCTGAGTCGTTTATGAGCAACCAGAATAATTTCACTTACTTTTCAGCACATCTCCATCGAGCTTTATCACTTCATATGAATGAATGAAGGCTTCTTATCAAGAACAAAATTTCTTTAGTGATTTTTAAAAAATTCAAAATGAAATTTTATTCTTTTCGGTGTATTTCAAAATCATATTTGAGATAATACAGAATAAATTGGCAAGAACGTTTAAAGGACTACTTCACTTAAGTGATTTTGCCAGGATGTGTTGGAGTTTATTGGTTGCTCAAAAAACAACGACGACGACGGGGAAATTGTCGCTCGGGGGAATAGACGCTAAACTGTGATAGGGCTAGGAGACCAGGTAAAAAGAGAAAAGAAACTTGATTTTGCTTTGTATTTTTAGTAGTTCAATTGGTGAAATGTTATTTACATAAGTGAGTTAGTTTTTCTTTATATACAATACGTAGTCTTGTACAGATAGCTCTCTCGCTTCCCATGAGCACTACCCAATTGTTCTTTAAAATGCTGAGTTGAAACAGTTTTCTCCCCTTTCTCTTCCTGTGTGTGTTTTGTAGAAAAATAGCAGGCGAGATTTTTGGTGGTGCATTTAGATGGAAATTAATGATAAAAGAACATTTCGTATGAAGCTTGTTTGTACAATTGGACACGAAGTAGTAGTAATAACATTGCTGTTCTCTGGAGAAATTTGTGAATCCCTTGTACCTCTTACCACTAAATCATGTTTCTTTTGTAGTTTCTGATTTAATTTTGATTTTTTATTTCCATAACGTATTCAATAGATTTGCGTACACAGAAACTACAAATTTAATGGCGTTCAAAATATATTCTTTCGTTAAGACAGACGATTTGAAATAATAATGATGATTGACTTCCACTCATTGCATGACACAAATTGCTAATTAATTGACAGAAATTCCCAGCATTCCCCGTTCTTCTGTTTAACTTCCATTAACATTAAAAAGTACACTACTTTATTACATTGTTTGAACATTCAAATCACTTCTTTTGATTTTTCGCATGTTTGAGCAAAAATTTTAGCCACAATTGGTGCTAGTGATAGTTTACGATGCAGTTTTATGGATGTTTTCCCCTTCACATAGAGAAGAGCAATAAAAAAGATTAGAAACCTGTTGTCATGCTGAATGTTTTTTGCCGTTACGACTAGGGCAATTTTTAGAGTAGTTATTCCAGGAACATTACACTCACAGAACAGTGTCTCTCTTTCTCTCAGCACAATAATAAATGACATGTTTTTTTCTATATTTTTTTATTTTAAATATAAACCCTATGCATGCTACCCAGCCGCCTTCAGTGGAAAGTGAAGTTACTGGTGACAAGTTGCTCGGAGGATTAAATAAGAAACTAAAAGTTAATCACACGGTCTGTCCATAATCTTACTTATGACTTCTTCCTCACTTTTAGTAGATAGCTAATATTATGTATTGCCAAAGCATGCTATTCCAGTATCAAATTTACTAACAAATTTTTTGTAGTTTTTATTTTTTATAGTTAACTCATATATTGCAATGCTAAGATTATAATGTGGTCCTATATTTATATTTACAGCAATCTCAGACATTTTTATTTTCGGCAATTTTTAGTTTCCAATTTGAATGTTTATGACATGACAGAATTGGGAAAAACATGGAAAGCTCGCTGACGCAAATTTTATTTCGTACTATTAGTTCTCCTGTCGTAAATACCGCATTAGTCTAATTACAAATCTGAACAACTTTTGACTGAATCCAAATCCAATGACCAAATTATGTATGGAAGCATGTAAAATTTTGCGTAAGATAAATTTAAGCCTAAATGCAAAACTTCATGCCAATGCCACACAATGTAGGTATCTATTATGCTTTGATCTAATAAGATAAGATGCCTAATTCAAGCACGACCATTCTTAAATGATCGCAAGCAAAAACGGTCTAATTGCCATTTCAAACGGTAACTTACATAATTACAGAAAGTTATATTGTCAACTGGGTTGAGTTAGAACTAGTATAATAGAATTTTATTGGAATCGTTTCGGATTTAATTGAGTTGGAGTTTTGACATATCGCGTACTAAGGGATCCTCGTCCGTTTTTGAATTGCTGTGGAAAGTAAAAATAAAAATGTAAGTAAAATTACAAGTGCATGTAGCAATTATTCATCCAAGAATGGTCATCACATGTTTCATTAAATTTTTAGACTCCATTTTAGGAATAATCTAAAGTCATTCTATACTAAAATATTTGATACTTTTGGGTAACGTAACCCTCCATACCAGGTTTATTTACTACTATGCCAATATGTAACCATGGGGAAAATGTTAAACCTACGGCAATGAATAAATTAGATGGCTAGTGTTAAACATAAGTTCACAAGCAGATTGATAACTTTGAAGTCTGTACCCAAGAATAAATTAAAATGTTAACGAACCACAAATAGTTCTGTGAAAGTTATCTAAAAATAACCAATTGAATTTATAATCAAGGACACTCACCACATTTTCATTGATATCACAAGATCGTTTAGTGTCATGTTTTAGATTTAGATCACAAGATCTAATTTAAGCCTCGTACCAGATGTTTTTATCCAACAAGAAGTATTTTATAAAGAACAAATCATATCATATTAAAAAACAAAATAGTAAATAATATGACCATCCGTTAGGTTAGATAATATATCCGTACGGCTGTATGAAATTAACACTGTAGTAACTAATGGATATCTTGCGTGATAATTCAATTCTTTCGAGAAAGGAAAAGCAAAAAACAATAAGTACCTATATTTTTAAATTAGGTGCATGAAATTGGAAAACTTTAAATTACTAAGTAAGTTATTATGGGATAGAACTTAACTGCTTTTTAGAAGTCTATCATTGCCCCAACCACGAGAAAAAGAGTAGGGCATAGAGTGAAAGAGTTTCTTTTGTTTTTCAAATCATTGCAGAAACATCATTGTCTATAATGCAACAATTATATAATATAAAGTTTTTCTCCGCTATAAAATGTCTGAGATTGTCTGTACTGTATTGTTTCTGATTTTAAAAAAATAATGTTGTATGGGCACATTGCAGTACTATAAATGCCATGTTTTCTTTTAAATTTTCAGGGCGTTTTCGGGGACAAGTCGGAATTCGCTACGTTGACTAGGCTCTCCTACTGTCAATGTCGGTTAAAATTAGTTTTCGATGCGATCTGTAAGCGATTTAATTGGGAGCATCTAGCAATTGTTTACGACAAGACAGATTTATTTTCCTTCACAGTCGGTAAATCAATATTGACAGCAATTATGTACATACAATTTTTATACATTATATAATAATATACTATACCCAATAGCCTTTAACCATTATGATTATATTTTATTTCATAAAAAAATATCGGAAGTCATAATATTAGCAACTGCTTTTTCCCTTACGGATGTCAATTTTACGTTTATGTTCCTAAACATTAAATAACAGGTTTTCTGTTACTTCAAAACTAATCATATTTTTCAGCACTAGATCTTATGAGCATCTTAAAATCACTTTGTAACTTGCTTGTTTCTAATATGATATTTTTGTAACTTACCATAAAAGCTAACTATACTGTAACTTGTGTGTCCAAGTAAGCAGATGTGTATCCAAGCAGTTTTGTTGGATTTTAGACAAAATTGGAGTGTACTATGTACTTGATTAGAGTGCCGGATATTGACTAGCCTTCTTCCTGTAACTAATATTATTAGCTAGATAACAACAACTTGTTTGCTTCGTATTCATTTTGCAGGGCGGATATTGATGAATGGTTTGAGAGAGTCGGATTACACCGTGTACGGCTACGACATTGACGGAGACAACCTTCTCGGCATGGATGACGCACTTACGCAAATTGTCGCTCATGCCAGAAGTAATTCTTCAATTTATTTATTTTCCCCCAATTTTTTTTATTTAAAACTCACTAAATCTGGATACTTCTTGTTGTTAAGTTTTGCCTTGCCGGCAATCATTTTGTGTGCGTAGAGAAAGAGAGCAAAAAGGTTCCCATTCTCGATTATGCAATCTGCAAAGTGCTGGTCTTATTTTTTCCTACAAAGTATTTTCTATGTTCTTTCCTAACAGTTGTGATACTTAGCCTGGAGGAAAGTTTAGTGAGACAGTTCATGCTGAAGGCATACGAACGAGGACTTACAAACGGAGACTGGGCATTTTTAGACGTTGAACTTTTCAAGGTGAGTTATAGTACTTGTTGTTCAGTCAAGTTGCTGTTAAAATATTATACTCCGGACGTTTTTGGGTAACGTCAAGGGAAAAGGGAAGCATATAATACATTTACAAATTTAAAAATAATTGTATGCATCCTACTATTCTCGAAATTATATCCTGTTCTTTCTTTCTTTCATGTGTCGACTTTCCCTGGCCCCAATGCAAATTATATTAACATGTCAGAATAAACCAAGTGAGACGAATGTATGGCGAAAAGAAGACAAAAATGATCTCATTGCGAAGGAAGCGTACGAAGCCCTTTTAACCATATCGCTTCTCATGCCACGGTCGCATGTCTGGAGCAACTTCTCGCAAATTGTCAAAGCTCGAGCCCTCCAGGATTACAACTTCACTTTCCCCAATGATGAAGAGGTAAGAAGTTGTTTCCGGCAAGTTTCCTAACGCATGCTTTCCCTGTAATTTTGTGCTCCTTTATAGAGTGTGTATTATGTATATAATTTTATATTTTAACTGTAATCCGACCATTCTTTCTTTTTATAATAATATCACTACATCCTCTTTTTCTCCATCTCTCATTCTTTCCTGGTCTGGCCTTTTCTTCCTTTATCTTGAATACTATACTTTCAAAAACATTCTACATTCGCACAATAAAGTCAAATAAAACTTGAACTACTACTACAGCCGCACCAGCAGCAGCAGTAGCAGCACAAGTGGAAGCTTTTTAACATCTTGTGGTTTCTCTTAAGTCTCCTATTTCACCATTTCTCTAGTACGAAGTATTATTTTCAGAAACTGATTCATTTCAACCTTAAGCATTACTTCACTTCAAGCATAACCAAAAACTACTTTTAAAGATATGAGTAATGTAATGAGGCTTTTATTATGCAAAAGAAACTTTTTAGAACAATGCGAAAAATTCATAAACAATGAAATACTCCAATTCTCTCTCCACTTTACGCCTTTGACCTTAGCTTGATGATGATGATGTCAACTTTCTTTTTCATGTTTTTACTTGTCATGTATGTATTTTAAAATTTAACGTTAATTTGTCCAATTATCTAGGTAAACTTCTTCATCGGCGCTTTCTACGATGGAGTAATACTTCTTGGTAAAGCCCTCAACGAAACCCTTTCAGCAAATGAAAGTGTTATTCATAATGGACGAGAAATTGCTATTCGAATGTGGAATCGCACTTTTGAAGGTACGCGCACCGCTCACACGTGTTTCGAATCAACCACGCTTTCTTAGGAAAGCATTATCGTGTGAATTCTCTTTTCCATAGAAATAGAAATTATTTTCTCCTACTTAAGCTGCCTCTTTATTCTCGAACCCTTCCATTCATTCAGTTCAACATTCTAAGCTTTATAGCGTCTTTATTTTATCCCACGTTTATTTTGAATTTAATAATATTCCATTAGGAGTTGTATGTGCATCATATAATTCTTCTTGTTACCATTATTTTACTACGGTCAATGTTTTACTGTGCTCTACATTTTCATCATTTTAACTGGAAATGTTTTGTAGGATTGCAAATTACTACTTCCTTTAAATATTTTGTACTGCCTCTGCTATATATTTGTAATGCTGTAATCATTAATCTATCGTCAAATTTTTCAAACTATTGATTTATTTAATAGGTTGTAGCCCACTACCTTTCTCAACAAGGACTCAGTTTCATGAAAAATCGGGAAATTCACTGGCCAGGGAAGCAAGGACCTCCAAAGGATATGCCTGAATGTGGGTTCATGGGAAATGATCTGAAGTGCCAGCAAAACCAATCCAACGGTTTCTATGCCTATTTGGGAGGATTTGCATTGGTCTTTATTCTTTCCGTTGTAGCTATCGGCGTATTTCTCTACAGGTTTTGTATATTATGTATTTTATGCTTTTTAAGTACTTGCTTATAATTAAACTGCTTTCAATTCATAACAAAAAGATTCCTTGTAAATCGTATTTACATCAATACAATGCAACAGCAATCACAATATAATTATGATAAGAAGATAAACACGTATCGCTCCTTTTGCATTTTACTATAGGACACTAACGTACGTAATAGTAAGTAAGATAAATAATTCTTCCTTCCTGATGTATCTATCAAAAATATACCTATTCAATTTCAATATTAGATTTTTCAATATAACTTCCGTTTCATTGATCTATGCCATAGCTTCATCATGTCGAAGGTTTTCTTAGCAAGCCCATATTATTCATCTTAATTTTTGACAAATGGTTTCTCCTTTCCACCAGTCTCGTTTATATCGCCTTCCTTCTCCGAAAAAAATGTTTTTTCTTTTCTTTTCCAACAATTTATTTTAGAGAATATAAAAATATTTTTTAACGATTTCTTTTGGAATTCGCAGTAAAAGTAATGCAATAAGAACATGAAATAAAATAGGCATGGGATTCATTTAGAACTCAAATTACATTGGAAAGATCTTAATCTGAATCTGCATCTTGATGATTATTTAAAAACGAATCTCGTTCTTCACCCGTTGTACTCGTACTATTTATTAGGTAGTTCTTATAGAGCGGACCCTTCACCAATAATACTATTATTTTTTCAATTCATAGAATTTCTATATACCAGCAGAGAAAGCTTTGCTTGAGCTTCATTATTCCTATTCTTATCTCAAAAAATTTATAATCTCTATTCAAGAACTAAAAGTAAAAGTTTTCACTTTTCTACTATCAAAAAGCTCATCATTTACTATCAGTAGTAGACTATGAAAGTAGAAGGAGGGTGACAGATAAGGAGGAGGATAAAGAGTAGTATTGGTGGTGGTGCTAAACATCGTGGAAAATTATGTATAAACTACATACGTAAATTCTTACGCACATGCATAGGCTTGAGAAGAAGAAGAAAGCAGTTAAGGAAAGAGAGAGATAGAGAGAGAAATTGAAAGAGAGTACTTAGAATACTCACTCAGATAATATTATATTTAAGCGAGAAACTACTAACCTTTAAGAGTTTTTTTTTCAAGAGAGGATCAAGTATGAGTAAAGAAGGGGGAAATATGGAAGAGGCCCACGTTCATTTCATATTATTCCACCAACTAACTCCTTCTGCTTCATGCTTTTTTAACCATACTCATGCTCATCAAAAGAACTAGCTATTTATATGCCTGTAAAGTATAATAATGGTCATGGCGTGTGTGGAGCTGGTGGCGGTGGAAGTGGTGGCGGCAGTGGCAGCAATGGCTTTCTTTGGTTTTTCTGTTCTGCTCCTAAGCATAGTACTTTCACCATTCTAAGAAGAGAAATTGACGGGAAAGTTTCTTGTAATAAAATATAGGTAAAAAATAAGAGGGGGAATATGTGGGAATTTATGTTGTTTGCGAATTTATGGCAGTTTAGCAAGGTTTCTTTGAAAACACATTGCAGAAAAAAGGAGAAGGTTAGGTCAACACATCTCTTCCCCTCATACTCACATTTCTTTCGCTTCTTTTTCTTTTTTTCGCTCACTCTCTTTCTCTCCCTCCGACCCGATTATTTTACAAAACTTTACTATTATGCAGTTAACCAAGTTTTTATTAGGTTGAAAGCAAACAATTACCTACATTATTAAGCAAGTGTGTTTTCTTCAAAATTTCAAAGGAAGTGGTTAAGCTGCTTCAAGGAAAGGTAATAACAAGGAAGGGCGAATGTCTATCACATCACTATATTATACCTACTACTAAATGCTCTCTTCTGGTAAAAAGCTAAACCGAGCAAGAAAGAAACTTACCGTTCCCATAATAATACATTTATGATGATGCTCTTCATAATGAGAATAAGTGCTGTTCTGTTAATGACATGCTATGCTTGCTTCTCCTCCTTAAAACATCTCTCTCTTCCCTCTCCTCCAAAATCAACTTTTCTTTACGATTTAATTGAATGGTTTGACGCAGGCACCTACAGGAAGTGGAAGCCCGTTCCAGCACTAAATGGCGAATCCTCCCGGAGGAAGTCTCTTTTGAGTCCAACGACAAGGTGAGAGACAGAGAGGGAGAAGTATTTAGTGTAATAATAAAGGGAAATCTTTATTAAAAGATATTTTACGTAAAGATTCAGATACATTAAGTAGAGAAAAATACTTGTTTTAATAATTGCAAAACAGAATTATAATTAACATTAATATTTGCTGTGTGGAATGTGAACAAAGTTGTTTGCTCACTCACTGGTTGGTACACATAATATTATTACCATTTCTTCTGCTACTGCTGTGATCTTGATCTGTGCAAAAGATAGAGAGAAAAACGAATAATGGTGTTTTTATGTGTATTTTCACTCGTTTTCGTAGCCCAAAGGTCCATTAGAGGAAAAAGAGAGTTCTCGCGGTTCCCTCTCGCTTGGAACGGTTGGGCAAGCTACCTTTGTGCAAACAGCCACTCACAAGGTATTCTACAACACTAGTTCGTGTGGTAGTTTAGAATAGATCCTACGCAGTTATTTCCATCCCTATTTTTCTGTAGAAAACGGCTTGACTTGAATGGCTAAAAAGTGAAACAAAATTAAATTTATATTTACACAATTTTTTTCGTCCACTTACACAAATATACTACAGGGGGTTCAAGTGGGGCTTCGGAAAATATCGTTAGTGAAGAGGATTGAATTTACAAAACACATTGTAGCAGAAATCAGACAAGTAAGTGGATCTCAGGATCTAACTGTTATTTTTGCCAGTTGTATATTTTTTGTATATATTCTACAAAAACAGATAATAAATGCCTACCTTCTTCTTACTTACGAAACATTATATTTGTGTAGACTGTATAATTTCCGTATTTAAATTTTTCCGCGTTTTGTTGTTCCAACTTTGTAGAATAAAAAACCTGCTTTTTGTATTTTTTGTTTCCTGTTCACAAAAAAGGTTCGCGATATACAGCATGAGAATGTAGCGAGGCTGGTTGGTCTGTGCCTGACCTCCTCGGATCCAAAGAGTACCTCAGAGAAATGGGATCAGGTACTAATTCTGACTGAATACTGTTCTCGTGGCTCACTTCGGGATGTCCTATTGAACGTTCATATTCATTTGGACTGGCCGTTTCGACTTTCGCTCATTTCAGATATTGCAAGTGTAAGTATTTTGCTTTTAATTTCCTCTTTCTTTGTGATTACGTATGTTGTAGCTTTTATTTCATTCTAGGTGTATACAAATAAAAAATAATATCCCATTTCTTCATCGTTTTAGTTCATCTTTCGTTATAACATGTTAGCCGCGCGGTAAGGTGGATCATTATTGCTCGATTTCATATTACCATCCTTACATAAACGTTGCATGATGCGCTCCTTTCTCAAAGTCTTTTTTGTATTTAATAAATCCATTCATTCCTTCACTAATCTTCATCAAATGTGTCAAAGTAGCAGTTCTTTAGACACGCCATGTTTATTAAAGTTGATAGAGGTAGTATCATGTAGCTCATTATATAGAAATCGTTCCTCACAACTTACGACGAGAATCATTTTTCGGTGTTTTAGCTTTCTTTTCAAAAGACAGAAAATTGATTCCATTCCAGTAAAGTCAGTGACTACAATTAAATACGGTATGATGGTCTCAATTAGGAAATAATTTAATGCGCAGTTAAACACAAGATTTGGTAATGTTTTCGTTGAGTTTATCAATAGATCAAAAGGTTTGAAAGGATAAAGTAAATTGTTTGTGAACAACCATGCATGTTTTTATTTTAATTAGCAAATATATGAACGGACGGGTTTTTCTTTGCTGTAGATGAAAGGAAAGCAGGAAAAATAGTTTATGCTGCAGTGATTTTGTTTTAATTCATGTTTTTGTGAGTGATACGACTCAATTTGGCAAATTTGTCTAGCCGTAGGTGAGATGTAAATGTAGTAAACTAGATCTAATAGTGAAATTAGCAAGACGATGATGATGATGTTCATGATGATGATACTGATGATTATTACTAACAGGGAATGTACTTCCTCCATTCCAATGTCGGTCCACACGGTCGTTTAAGCTCTGCAAAATGCCTAGTCGACGCTAGGTTCGTAGTAAAAATTGCAGATTTTGATCTCCATTCTTTGCGAGGCTTTCAACAGAAAGAGGCTCTAGACGTGGATTATTTTATTAGTAAGTTCCTACTTCATTTTAGAAGCTTACTTATACATAATACGTGAAGGCATTTCAGAAAAAAAATTTTTAGAGCATGGCTAGGTAGGTTCTTTGTACTAAAACGTGCCTTTCAGAATTTTGGTTTTGGATGTCATCATTACAGAGCTTTTATGGGTGGCCCCGGAGCATTTACCAAGGTCAGGGAATTTTGAGAAATTCTCTCTCAAGGGGGATTTATATAGCTTTGGGATTATCTTGTATGAAGTCGCTTATCGATCGCTCCCATACAGTGTTAATAACACGTTGACTCCGGAAGGTATTTTTACCACTTCTTACCTGTATAGATAAATTCTGATGCTGTCATCAATAAAGGCTTTACTTTTACTCCTATACACGACTGATTTTGAATTTCATCGTACTCAATATAGTTAATAATAAAACTTGTGCAGAAATCGTCGCAAAAGTAAACTCATCAACTGATCCACCATATCGTCCAGAGATTACCGATGACTGCGGTCCTTTAGAAATCCGTCAATTGATGCAGAATTGCTTGCTGGAATGTCCTGACGACAGACCTGATATCGGGCTGGTGCGGACCATACTAAAGAAGATGATG
>JAHZNJ010003616.1:0-12462 GCA_027744475.1 Lepidocyrtus cf. sotoi NNG-2020
TCTTTTTATGATAGAATCATAGAATGTGACGATCTAATGCTCCGCTTCATTGCTTACTCCTTTTCCTTTTTTACCATAGCATAGCTCACATTATGTAATTTTTCTGTTGCATAAACATCCAAAGCAGTGAAAAAATTATTTAAGAGAAGAGGCTTTGCAGAATTGTGATATTATGAAACAGGTGTGTGTGCTCATGGAAGAAATGTTTTTGAAAGGTTTGCATCTCACAAGAACGTAAGCAACGTGTCTCACTCACTCATCGCCTCGTTTAATGACCCTGTATAAAAAATCTGTCCGCAGCAGCGCAGCCAACAGTTCCTAACTATACTCATCACTGCTTCTCCTCTTCATCTTATTACTATTCTCGGATTTTTTTTCCGGAAGAATATTTCAATATTTCATCCTATGATGACGGAGAAACAAGAGATGTGCTCACGTTTCTCAACACATAATTGAGAGAAACGCAATAACAATAACAATGGACAATATTACAACAATGTGAGCGTGCGTAGTAAAGATGCATTTTATTTTGTTTTAATCGGGAGAAAAATCGTAATACAATCTTAATCTTGCTAAAACCTGCACTGCCATTAAAAAATCTATTTGCATGGTGTAAATAGGTTTGTACAGATAAGTCGTTTTCTTTTGTGCTTTGTCCTACTATCACTTTTAGGTTCATCTTGTGCGATCCTTTTTCATTTTACCAAACTATAAACTGAGTGCTGACAGCAAAATGCAGTTCTGCAAATATAAGTCTGACGCAAATTGCAAAAGGCGGAGAACTGGGAAGAAATCCTGAAATGGTCAAAGCAGTAAATTATTATCATTCGGTGTAAAAAACACAAGACTTATTTATAACAAACACACCTTTTTTATTATCCTATTCTTCTTATTGGCAAGAAAGAAAAAAATGAAATAATTTCATATTCAATTTCATTGTTATCATTATTAGCTGAAGAAACACAAAAACTGTTAAAGTTCAAGTTAAAATCATAATATTCTTTGCGTGAACTCTAGAAAACAAACTGATTACTTTATGCCATTTTTTATGCTGGTGGTGGGTTGAGTGGAGAGAGGCGCAAGTGAATTGAGGAGAATTGATTCATTTGAACTTTGCCAAGTTTGACCTCTCCTGGTCAATCCTTTGGCCCGTGCTGAAGTTTATTGGCAGAGCTTAAGTCAGTTTTCTCTCTGGTAGAAAAATTTTGAAAACGAAACAAAGTAGAAGAAAAGACTGAATCTTATCCATAAGTAAGAAAAAGTAAATGTTTTCCAAAAAAGAACATAAATAATCTTTTTCTCTTGACTGTATTTTCCTTCAAGGCAATTAGAGTTTGTCTTAAGATGGCTTAGCTTTATGTGTTGTTGTTTTTTTTTATAATAATAATGATAATAAAATGTTGCTAGTGATTAGCAAAAAAATGCTTTTCACGTATGAATTATGAAATTACCTGCGCTCCATATTTCTGTGCATAATGAACTAGAAATGCCAGCGTTGGCGTTGCGTTACATAATAATACAAAAGTTGACTGCACTATTACTTTTACTCTTGGTTGTTAAACTGATGATGGGTTTTATTACGCATTGTTGACAAGTCGTTTGGGAATGAAAAGAGTTTAAAGAGTGCGTTTCGTTGATACAATAGACGACGAGGAAATGCAATTTTGTTGCTAATAATGATTTGATGTGAAGCATGATGGATGTTGGTAGATGGTTTTTCATCCCTCCCACACATGTTTTGATGATCACAGCAAAGAAATAATAATAATAGGCATACCTAATAAATCGTATGATGTGGAATAGAAGTAGGAATGTTACAGGAAAGATATCTCTCTGCCGTGTCTTTCACTTTTGATACTAACTTTATTCGTAAATGTTCAATGGCTAATTAAATGTTTCTTTTTATTGCAGGTAAGCCATCGTATTTCAATCATTCTTGTTTTCCTTAACGAGTGAAAAGTGAGCCTGGTAAAGCATCGACGGAAGCGTAAGTAAAAACCGACATATAATTGATTAATGAAAGTTATAAAACATTTGTTATATGTCTAGAGGTATCAAAGTTAACTTTTGGTATATATCCTTATGTAAACTACCGCCAGGCAAAGAGTAATGCTAAAAACCTAATGACAATATATTCTAAGCAAAAATTTATCATTTGTTACCGGTGAAATGATTGATCAAGCAGCATTCATAAGCTTCATCAATTCATCAAGTCAGTTATAATATTAAAGCGTAGTTTGATATTTTTTGTTAGTTTTGTTAGATTTTTCGAAAAAAGATTATAGTTTGAAAGTAAAATACACAACAGCGGCTTCACGCTTTTTTATCATTAAAAAGTAATGTCTGTTACCTTAACCTTACTTTATACCTTATACTAGATTCATCGTCTCATAAGCCATAACACTATCTTTTGTCCGAATGGAATGAGCCGAATTTTAAAATTATCTAATAAAATTGCCTACGTGTCCAAAGATTTAAAAATACAACTTATTCCGAAAAAAAATTCCATATATAATTTATGCATGATAAATTTGCTATTAACAGTTTATTTTAATGCATTAATCTGCCAACTTGCAACTTTAAGCATTGGATGCAAAATATTAAAGATGTGTAAGTTTGCACGATTTTCTTTTGAAGAAAATTCAGTTTCCTATGGTGGTCTTCAGCAACATAAATAGGTGAAGAAAAATGTTTTTACATAAACTCCTGCTGAACTTGAAAATGAAAATTGACGAAGATCTTCCTTTTTACGTACCACACAGCATAACCAGATTTACCACACACAGACACAAGCACAACATTGCCGGTTCCTTTGAATGAGAAAAAGAAGTAAAAGAAAGTGAAAAAAATATCATTACCAGTTTGCTTCTCCCTTGCAGGTATTAATTTTTGTTTCTAGATTTGTATTTAGCTTCCATTTTTTATGAGCCATGACGTGACAGTGCAAGCAACAGCCTTCAAAATGTAAAAAAAAACCGGAGGAGCAGGAACATACAAACATGGCTTTACGACAGATAGTGTGAGCAGAGGAAGTTTTTTTTTAATTCAGAGAACATTGTAGAGCTCGTTATGTAATGCATCTAAAACTGAATGTAGAATTTATGGAGCAGGTCACTTTTTTATTGTGGATATTGATTAGATTCTCGTCCATTTCCTTCAATATTATTACTGTTGCGTTGTTGCTTGCATAATAATCATTCATTCGGAAAATTTTATTGCTTTGTTCCTTTTAGTCTGCTGTACAGACAGAAACACATTAGTCTACTGCCTTTGGTTTATCAGTATCCATTCTTGCTATGTCTATGTCATGGTCAAGCTCATTTCCAATTCTCACATCAAAATTTCCTTCTACTAAGAAATTAAAAGCATTTACTTCGCACACGAGCAAATAGCAACAGAGAAAGTCATGTAGTGAGCCATCAACATTACATCTCATCTCCAACATATTGACTGGAAAAGTGTTTAAATTAATTTTGTTAGTTTCTGTTCTTTCCTATTCCAGTTTTGTTATAGAAATAGTGTTTCGGTTCACTCATTCTCTTCTTTTATGCGACAAAAGATTAGAGACGTAACCGTTTTTATTCCTCGAAGAAAACTGCACTATAGTTGCAGCAGCAGCTACAAATGACTTTTGCATGCTTACATTTACGAAATAGCCTTACAGAAGCAAGGACAGTGACATCACACCAGACCACCGCCACAATTGCCACCCCCACCACAACAAAACTTTGTTAACGAAAACAACGGAGAGAATTATATAAAATACTTAATGTGCTAAAGCCTCTCATTCCCATTCTTCCTTCCAACAAATTTTTGTTGTTTTTACTTTCAAAACTAAATTCACCGCATCGGCAAATGACAACGACATCGCTCGATGGCATTGCTACAAGCATCATCCCACTTCCCTCCACGCTAAAATCAACAATAAACGTTATTTATTTTTACAAGAAGTTAGAGAGTGGAGAGAGATATTTATCCTGAAATAAAAATAAAAGCAGAGAATGACAGCGGCGAAGCAAGAGGGAGGGAGAAAAGATGATGATGTCAATTTATATTTCTTTTGCTGGTAAAATAGCTACTTCTGCAGTGTTGCAGCTTCTTCTGTATTTTCCTTCCAAATTCCAGCAAAATGTCAATGGACCCGCTCATGGGAGTGAGTGAGGGATTTTGTGAACATTAGAATTTGTTTTTTCTGGTCCATTTATAAGGTTCAGTGTCAATGGTAAAGTTGAATGGACGAGACAAGAAAGAAAATAAAATTTTGGTTTTAGACATTACACAACAGAAAAGTGAGAAATGGACGTTATTTAAATTTTTTTTTCTTTGAAATAGTCTGAATTACTAAAAAAGAAGCTTTTCTGAGAATGCTCATTCGCCCAGAGTCCAGAGAGAAGAAAATTAGCAACGTCGCTATATTTACATTTATCGCAAAGCCGTTGCATTTTATTTTAAAAAGGCTATTACATCAATTGCAGCAGATTCTATTTGACGGACTAGATTTCGTTAGGCAATGTTATAATGAAACCCGATGATGATGATGAAGAAAACAGAACAACCTCAAGACAATTTCATAAATTCAAATACACATAGCAAAAAATTGTTTTCATTCAAAAACTGACTAAATAAATGTCTACGTTGCGTCTGTTAAAGAGAATCCATATAACAAAGCATATTTTAAATTATTTCACGAAAAAAACAAATTTAATTTATTCCCACAAGATTTAGATCGTGCTAGCTCAACTCACAATCAGCTCATCTATTTTTATTTTCTTAAATGCTTTTTGAGAGAAGAATCCGACAATGAAGAAGAAGAAGAAGAAATAGGGGAATTGTTTATAATCCTACTGAACAAGTACAACACTGAACCAGTGAATTTATTATGTTTTCTCGTGCAGCGAATTATCCGGATAATGTATTATGGAAGGAGATAAAATTTGAAATATGTTTACACAGAGCTCACTCAGACGTAGGTTAGTTTATCTGGACTCATTTTTCTGGACAAGAACATTCTAATAAGTAGAAGCAGTAGCAGTAGAAAGAAAACGAGCTTCAGTAGTATTTTGAGGAACTTTCCTCCCATCTCCTTCTTCTTACTTCATTTCGTTTCAATTTTGTGCAAGATGCATTGCATTGATGCACTGCCGACCAAAATGCATCCTTTGAATTATGATTATGATTGCCATCATCATCATAAACATTCCCACCAACCACCATTGCATTAATGCAGTACTCTCGTAAATGATTATGACCGGGAGTAAATAAATCGTGGTGATGGTGATGAGTATAGCACGCATCCATGAAGAAGTGGAAGGAATGCATAATCGTGCTTTATGTTTCGTTACGCTTATGTCTTGTGATGTGATAAAAAATCATTTTCTATATTTAGCTTGCTGGACTTGAAAAGGAAAAGTAAAAAACACGACAACCCTGTTCTTTTCTTTGTTTCATGGTTTCTCCCTGTTTGTCTAGCATATTTTAGCTTCAACGATGCAAATTCATTTTTATTATTAGTTAATTATTAAATTAAATGTTTATAGATTTTAGACGTTTCTGCTCTTAACTCAATTTCAACTAAATACAGATTTTAACTACCGTCTGAAAATAATGTTAATGTCTGTCTAGTCTCCAACAAAACTAGAAAAGTAAAACAGCAAAACATAAAACCAAAATGAAATAGATAGGGCGAAAGACAAGGCTTTTTTGTTGTTTAAAAAATCACTTTTACGACTTTTTTATGTTCAACCCTTTCATCGACGGCTATCAAAGTGTCTCTGAGGAGTACCATAATAAAAAATCACTACGGTTTTGGTTTATGATGATGAGAAGGTCAAGCTGAGTCAAGGGTAGATAATTTGATGACGACTTTATTACGATTACTTTTGAATTTATTTGATGATATGACGGTGGCAAAGGCGATAATGGTTATTACGGTGCGGTGGAAGAGTAAAATAAAAGAAAACACAAGGGGAACAAAATAAACAGCAGCAGTGTCCATTGCCATTAATCTACTTCATTGTCTGCTTCTCTTCCTTCTGTGCCTTGTTAGTAGTCTCATCATCGCTTGTTAGATAATCTGAATCGGCTTTTAAAATCCTCTTTATTCCAGTTTAATGCCATTCTCATAATGATATCATTTTTGATGCATAGTAAAATGAAATGGAACTACATAGCTTGACTTGACCATCATGCATGGTTACGATGCGACGAGTAAGCATTAATTAAGTATGTGAAACATGATTTCTGGATTTTCACTTCATTATTTTACAGTCCTGCTCAATTATCTTCGACTCTTGTTTCAAATTTCAACGCATTCCAACTCGTTTCTCACTCTCTCGACTCTTTTTTTGTTTTAATGGAATTGAATGAAATAAAATCAATTGTGTTGGTAATTTAACCCCATTGGTGTTTATTATTCTTCCAAAGCAGAGAGTGAGATCGAGTTACTAATGCATTGGTTATAGTTATTATTATGTGTACAAACGAAGAGCAGCAAATCAAGATATTGTGTGAAATTCAATGATGAAGATTACTACATTATTTCATGATCGAATCGAAGTTGGATCTGGAGATAGAGCACAGATAATCATTTTCCTAATGTAATAAGAGTGGCCAAATCATTGTAGTCTCATAATTATTAAATCAGAATTTAAAAACTTTAAATTTTTATTTTTGCACGATTGGAGGACGTAGCAATATTTTGAAAAATAGTGACAACGCTTTCTATTAAGATGTTTAGCTTAAATGCGAGCTTTGTACAAATGAAACAAAGAGCTGACGTAGGGTATATAGAAAATCATTAACGCTTAATCCTTTTTCATTTTTTAATATTTTAAATTTTTGAAAAAAGATTTCTTCAAGTTCTTCGTGTGTGAGCATTTCATTTTACTAAATTTTATTACATTCCATAATGTTTTTATTCTTCACCCCTTTTCTTACTTTTCTCCCATATTTTCCATTCGGAACAGTTCCTTTTCTTCTTCAAAGAAAGAAAAATACGAGTGAGGGAAGACAAGACGGTGGCAAGGAATGGTGATGATGCCATTTACGTAACCTGCTGTCAGTTATTATTATTATGCTGCTCTCGCTTTGAAGCTCACAGTCAAATCTTACATCAGCGATCGCGATCAGTACAGCAAAGTTTTTTATTTGTTTTTCTCCAGAAAGATCTTTTTCATCCTCCGTAAACTTGCTTTACTCGTATACTGTGTTAAACTGTTCTTAAGAATTTTTTCTTTTAAGTTTTGACAGAATTTTATTCTGCGTTTAGACAAAATTCCCCCAAAACAACTGGAGTGATGCTGCAAACGTTTCTCTCCTGCTATGCTCTAGAAATTTCTGTTTGAAAGTTTTGGAATTATTTTTTAAAACTTATGCACAGACTGTCATTCTATTTCTTCTTATTTTCCCGTTCAGTCAAGCTAAAAACTTTTCAATTTTTGTTAAAAATCATGCTGAAGAAATGTGGAGCATATTTTTCTTATTTCTCCCGCTCACGTTAAGATTACGGCTTGGCAAAAGTATAAAAAAGTATGGTTGGATAACTCTTTTAAACTTCTTTTATGCCCCTGCACTTTTTCTCTCAGGTTTAAAACTTCACTTCAAGTATGTACACATAAAAAATCTTCCAGAAAAAGTCATTTCAAAAAGTCAAATCTTGAAAAAGTAAAGTGCAAGTGCACTACTAAAAATCTCTTTTCTTCGCCGACACACACACAACACAACAACGTCAAGTATGAGTGACGCTGCCGCTGCATCATCCACTTCATACACAGTACTCGTTTAAGAACAACTTTCAAACGAGCGATAAGCGATTAGACGAAGAAGTTGTAAAAAAACGAGAACTGGAAAAGTACAAATAAAATTCTCACAGAAAATTTTCAACGCAACTTTTTTATTTTTCTTCACGCACACAATCATAAACAAGCAACTCGGCTAAACAATTACGTTACCTATTTATCTTTATTCCCTTTTCAAGAAATCCTCCAGTGCGTAGCAGCGGAAGCCAATAAAAAATCATCGTTTTTAGTTTGTATTAACGTGAGAAGAAACATAATCTAGTGTTTCGTTTGTTTAAAACCGATTGTCTGTAGAGAAAAGATGAGCTTTAACAAGTGATTCTACTGACAAGACTGAAAAGTTACTGACTGACAATGACGAGTTACTTATTCTTTTCTCTTTGATGCACTTTTACTTACTTTACTTACTTACTCTGCATGTAAATTAGGAAGGAAGATTGGTCCATTAAAACTGCCCATAAAATATTTAAATGCACTATCAAATAGTTGTTATTTAAAAGATCGTTTATTGCAGTTACAATAATAAATAAAAATTCCATTTGAAATCTCCCGCTGAACACGAAGCTTTCAATCTCTTGTGTTCTTTTAATAGAAATGTTCTTACCGAAAAAAAGTCAAGTCGATAAATTTATTGCATAACATTTTGATTGTGGATAAAAAATTGATTTGGAGAATAGTTTGATCACCGGCAGAAAATTTCGATTTAATTTGTAATATTTATGCTACTAGATTTAGTTTGTGGATTAAACATTTTTAAGCCATATAAAGATTCTGAAGCTAATTGTTATGCAGAAAAGCAACTAAGGATTTACATGCGCGTTAAAATTCACTCAGGTAAATCATGATTCATGATCAACGATCTCATGAAGGAATAAAATAAGGCAGTGCAGTGGAAGTTTACAAACGATTTACAAATTCCCTTGTCTTCGTATTCTATTTTTATGCTCTTGAAACTCAAGCAGCAGTGGGTAAAGTGGAAAGGGAATGTTTTTAAAGTGATGCGATGCGACTCGCCTGACATGGTCTAACATTTCATGCCTTCCAGCTATTCTCCAGAAAGGAAGGATGAAGGGGAAGCTCGTATTGGTTTTTATTTGAAGTGATACAGCTACCAGGCTATCACTCTTTTAAACAAAAAGACTGCTGTCTTGATTGAATTGAATACAAATTCAGATTTAATTCGTTTTCACTTTCGAATTGTAAATTAAAATGCCACACACATCCGACGCACGCAAAGCGTCAATCAAACGCTTAAATCTTAGAATAGAATTAACATTTTTTTGTTGGAGAGCTGCTGTGCTGAGGCAGTTAAGTTGCTTATGTGATTGAAAGGGGTAATTTTGTAAACATAACTGTACTTTGAGTTGCAAATTCATTTTAAATTTAAATGCTGAAAATTTACTCTTCTTTGACGCTGTTCTGTTAAAGTAATTTTTAAAAGATTTTACCACAGAGATTCGCAAGTATGATAAGTACCACCAAATGTAATTGGTAATAGGGTAATGTTAAAAAAGGTTCTAGTGCTTGCAAAAAATGTAGGCTTTGCCACGCTCATTTCTATTAGTCACAGTAAATTAACCAATTTTAATGTTTTTCTAATCTATTTTATGTTTGTTTTCTTTTATTGCAGGTGAGCGGTCAATCCCTACTTTGTTTACTGAAGGCAATCTTCCATGTATTTATCACTTCATTGATAAAACTTCTAATGAAAGTCTTTTGAAACTTGCATATAAAATAGAAACGAGTTAAAAAGTGAGATGTATCTAATTAGGAAAATCATGGTTGGATGTTTTGACACAACTTTCGGCTTGCATGGAAAGTGCTTTTTCTTTTGACAGTGGCTACAAATAGTAATACATATCAGCTTTTTCTAAAACGACCAAATCCATATTTAAATCGATTTTTCAATTTAAATGTAAAAGCCAAAAATCCACACAAAATCTAGAGTGTGAGAAATTACTTAAGATCCATTAATTAAATAATTGGCGCTACATAACATTTATTTGCTGATCAACAAAAACGAAAAAAACATACCAACGGGCACTTTTGGTCAACCAAATACTTTAAATGACAGTACAACGCCTGCAAGAAAATATTTTAAATTTTGTAGCTCACCACTGCATAGGTGGTAGAATTTTGCAGATATCACAGCAATTTTTCATCAAACCGATTGATTTTAAGAAATTGTTTTTACAACATCTTTGATCTTTTGCATAATATCTCACAAAGAACTTGTCAAGACTGAATCAAAATCCTTTTGTACTATTTTTGCACTATTTTTCAAGAAAATACCAACTTTCTGCGCTTTCTCTTATGAAATCAGACATGACTCATGCTTACCACATACAAACTCGCTTTAGACAAACGCGTGGAAGCAAACGAACGCATGGCTGAAGTAGCTCTACTGATCTACTAGTCATCGTGAGTAACAAAGCCCAGCAATCGTGCTTACACTTTTTATGCAATAAAACCGGCATATTTCTTGTCTGAAGAGCTTGCTGCAGTAGTCTGACGTTGAATAGCATATGCAGCCATAACATAACAGAACCACTTAGGAAGGGAAGGGTAAATAAAGTTGCTTGGTTGAGTTTGCATTTTTTGCTGGTCGCTTACTTCCCCTCCTTGTTTGGAGGATTCCGTTTTCGTTATTATGCTATGGCGCCTTGCATTGGATCGACTCTTCTGCTCAACAACGTTCATGGTAACGATAAAGCTGCAACATATCGTGGCTCATTCAGTTGTTTGTGAGCTGTTGCGATCTTCACATCGAGTCGTTGTTGAGCTCCTGAGAATTTATCTTTTTAACCCTTGCCTTGTTTTCTTCTGATAACATAGCCAGCGTCTTATTTTAAAGACGGGTTTATTGGTGTTTGTGTAAGTGTTGGAAAAGTTAAGCTTTGCTGTAGGCGGTATTGGAAGCCTTTTAAGCAACAAATATTTATTTGTTACTCTGAAAATTCGAATAATTATACAAAGTAGAGAAATTCCTTATTGGGCACATGTTTTCTATACCAAACGAGTGTACGAGCAGTTAACAAAGAGTTTTTCATATAATCTTTGCTTGAATGTACTAAACCTGCAAAAAATATTTATTGATGGCATTAGATTAGCAAACTTGGCTTAAATTCTACTATTGCTACCCACTTTCAATATCATCAAACGGAAATCTACAGTTAAAGCAGCGGAGCGGTTTCAGTTAGTGCACAATATTTGTGTTAACCTTTTTTGTCAGTAAGTGCAAATCGTTCAATATCGATAAATTTGGTAAAGATAAAATTAATTTTCTGCCGGTGTTTGTAGTAAAAAGTACCATAAAATAGCTTTTTACCTTCTTATTTGTTTGTTTCTTGTTTTAATTAAATCATTTCTATATTTCCAAATGCTCCAAGTGTTTATATTTAAGGTGAAGAGTGCAAGTACTTGAAATATATTATTTTCAAAAAAAAATTGTGAGGTTGTGTGCATAGTAAAAAATTGTTTGGAAACAACAATGGCAAACGTTCAGATTTGGATTTGTTTAATTGGATTGGGATTGCTCGTTGCTTTTTCTACAGCTAAAGGTAAGCTTATCAATCACCTTCCGTGGTTTAGTTGTTTATCCTTTTAAAATACTCAACGATTTGAAAAATAAATAACGTTGTCAAGTTTCTTTAGTAAAACGTCTATAAAACATTCAATTAAAATCAAATAAATGTGGCAAATCAGATACTAGTCAAAGCACTAATCGTTTTTGATACAAAAGATATTTTAGTAGTATTTTTATTTCCCTTGAATGAATCTGTTCAAGTGCAGCATTACAGACCACTCCTACGTGATCAATTATATGAAAAAATTTCAACAATTTTTGGACTTTTCGCATTTTGAAGTGTATGTCATTGCCACTGGTACTAATACAGTAAATTATCAAACACGCTACACTTCAATACGCACACGAAAATATTGTGTCTAGTTCAAAAAGAGTAGGTTTTTTTTAGCAGTGGCACTATTATTTTTGCAAAAACTCCTACAATACAGGACAGAATACGAAGCAGTTTATAAATATTATAATAATCACATTGAATTGAAATTGACCAACAAAAACTCAACGCAACGCTCCACCGCCAATCCTTTTCCCTTTGAAAATAGTGTTCTAATCCAACAACGGAAAGTTTATAATTCTCGTATCGATTAGTTCAGCAGTCAACAACATGCATGGGCTTTTGTTGTGGTTGTTGGTTCAGCCCAGCTCTGTGTTCTATTTACATTCACGAATTCATAACAGCAGCATTCATAACATAAAAGTCAGCTTTATGAATCCATGGTTGGTATAATGGAACGAACGGTTTCTTGGCAGGTCATTGCTTTTCTCTGTCTGAAAGAAAAAATAGTACACAATATTATTCCTAATGGAACAAATTCTTGGCCAAGTAGGAGAAAGAAAGGCGAGAGGAGGCATTTGAACATGTTGGAACTGTGTTTTCGGGATTTTCCAACGTATATAGCATGGTTACGGTATAAGATGCAAGTTAAACTAACGAAGCTTTTATGTGTGACTAAAAATGCAGTTAACAATGACGAGGATTACCGACAACGCTGGTGAAAATGGTAGTATGGAAAACTGGGCAATGTGCCAATTTCTAACGTGAAAAGCAAGCATTATTGTATTGCACTTGCACTGCTGAAGTAC
>JAHZNJ010003619.1:0-14983 GCA_027744475.1 Lepidocyrtus cf. sotoi NNG-2020
GTTTCGTTTAGCTTCTGCAAAATACCTCAATGCGAAAACCACCGAAATTTTTTTAACCTATAGAAGAAAAAAAATATATTATTGCCTTATATTGAAAGAGAACCGCTTCTGCTTCAAACTAGACTTCTCAGATACAGCGTTGTTTGCTGCTGCGCTTACGTTTTTTTTAGAAAAAAGGATTAAATTTTAGCCACCTTGCTAATCGTAAGTGCTACGTAAATATCTGGCATGTTTTCTGATTCTAGTAATAATTCTTTCATTTCTTATTTCTTTCATTCTTCTTAAGATTTTTATCAAACAAGCAGCAGCGTGGCGATAACAAGCGTCTTGTCTGGGTAGTAGTAAGTAAGAAGAAGAACAACAACAAGGACAAATACAGTCATTCTGTGAAGTGTTTTCAGCGTATAATTCAGCATAATACATACGTAATTTAAGAAAGAAAAGACTTTTTGAACTTCTATTAGACGACACATGTTGAAAAGAAAAGAATCCCATGCGATGCTTTCAGCTTACTCAGCTATCAAAAAGCTAAAGGTACAATTAGGTAGCTCCGGTAAGCTTACGTTTTTAGGTAATTTTTACATGACGCTGCAGCGCTGCTGCTGCTGTCAATGTAAAGTATTGATAGGACAAGTACAGGGTCACTTTGGTTTTCATTGTGTTACGACGTCACCTTATCAAATATAATGTCAGTGTCATCGTCATCACATCATCACGAATAGTAAAAGGCGGTGGTGGCAACGGCAAGTGGCAATAATGCGTTGCTTCTTCATTACCCTCATTAATAAAATAATTACGTAAGAATGTTGATAATGAGATTCACTCTTCTAAAACTACACATAGTACAAAAATTATTTTTTTGATTTGCTGCTACACTACATATTACGAGCCAGCCATAAGTGAGTAAGTACGTGTAAAAATATGAGGAAAAGACTTGTTACTTGAAAGATTATTATTAGATAGAAGAAATGTCTTCCAAGTTGTTATTATTATTAAATTCTTGTGCTCCTGTCTGTTCTGCTCTGCTCATCATCAAACCATCGTAGCAGACTTGTAGACAATTACCTTTCTGTGCAAGCTTTTATGTTATTCTAGGCGTGAAAACAAAGGAAGGTAAAATCCATCAACACATTTTTACATCTGCTTTTATAACATGGGACAATCTGCTGCTACTACTGCGCTGCAACTCTTTTACTTCCAAAGCATTACATTTTATACAATAATAGCAAAAAAGTAAATCTCATAAAAGATTTATATAAGAACTTGCTGAATTGTTTCTGTGCAAACTAGAGACGACGGCGCACACAAACACACACCACCTTTTTGGTTATAGTGACTGACTGACTTACTTATAGAAAAAAACTGCAGCAAGCAAGCAAACTCAAACATTGTTTGCGATTTTCCAACTGAACAGGAATTTATAAAAGATGTGGTCGTGGCGTGGTGGTGTTTGTGTTGTGTAGTTTGGCGTTGGCTGCTATCTGGTCCTGGGTTTTTGTTATGTTCATTTCTATAAAAATGCCAAGCATTACGCTGCATGCATAATGTGCTTTAGGATATTTATTACGTATTCCTTTTTTTCTCACTCGTTCGCCAACAAAAAAGTCTCACTTTATCACGTCACGGCAAGGCTGAACAAGGCAAACAACATAAAAATCTCATAATAAATGTATTAATACTATATTTATACTATGCCTTAAAACATTCTTGCTAAAATGCTGCATGGATGACGCTCTGAGAAGAAGAAATCTAACGACTAACAACAGAATATTTCTTGGATAAAAGTAGCGAAAGCGAGAGGCGTTTTACTCCGAATAATAGTAAGAGAAGCTTGAAAAGTGCTTTTCGTTGCGCTGTAAGTCGTCGTAACCTATGCATAAGCAGATTAAATTGCATTGTTGAATTATCGTGATGATGATGATGATGTGTTTCTGCTATAAGGAAACAAACAATGATGGAAGGCTTGTCGATTTTCCGCAGAAAGTAAAATTAAATAAAGTTTATTTAAAGAGCAGAAGGTTCCTTCTTGCTAATAAACGCGCATACATACTTTGTCGTAATACATATTCTGTTAAGTAGGACTCTTCAATCCTTCATTGTCAAGTTGTGTGTAAGTGAGTGGTTGATGGTGGTGGTGGTCTAGAGATATAAGGATGGCGAATCGCCGTTACTCAAACGCCTAATACACTTGGCTTTTGTTATTGTTCTGACAATTGTTGTTGACAAGTGTGTAGTAGTAATGAGCACACATTGCATGCTGTCATATCATCAATAAGCGAAATTATAAGAAACATGTGCAGCTTCTATAAAACATATAAGGCTTCATTTCAATTTCACACTACACTCGCACAGTCAGAGTCAGATCATTTATAGTAGGATATAAGAAGAGTTAGCTGCTGTTGGATGGACGGAGAATGTTGTTATAGCTTTGGGCTAGTCAAAGGGTTATATAAAAAGAAGAGATTCAATGACGAAGGTTTTTCTGCTCATCTGCATTATAAAATGTAAGGCTGTTTTTACCTTCTCTTTTGCTTAGCTGTTCCCATCCATCCCAGCCAAACTTTGCTTGTCTGTGTAAACTCGTGATCGTGTGTGTGTGTGCAAGGCTTGGCTGGCAGAAAAAAATGCTGATGGAAAGAGAGATTCTTCTTTCTATCGATGTCGTTCCCAGTACATATTACCTATTCAGCGGAGAGAACAGAGATCTGTACTATAACCTTATAAATAAAATATTAGGTGTATCTGTTTACAAACATAAGAGTTGAAATTATATAAGAAGAAATGTTTATGTAGGAGATAGATATGTCTTGAGACTGGATTCTCCCATTTAGAAATATAGGAGCGCTATACCTATAAACTTTTGTATGAAAAGGTCTCTCGACGATGGTTTGCAAAGTTTTTATATGTGATTATAGAAAAGACCCTGGCCTACATTTTCGCACAAAAAAACTTCTTTTGAGTTGAGCTGTGCTGTGAGTGAGTGAGAGAGAGGAGAGAAGTTGTAGCAAAGCAGCAGCAGCAGAGGAGCAACAAAAGCGAGGAGAGATGTTTTGGTCCGTCGTCGGTCGATTTGCTGCTGTTATGAGAAGAGAAGACGGGAATGGGATGTTGGCTTGACTTGGCATATTACTTACGTAGTTACGTTTCGTACATATAACACACATAGACCTAGGCTAAATTAAGCAAGAAGGCGAGGCGAGCGAGCGAGTCTCTCTAACATTCGTTTCAAACTATCCATGGAAAGAAATATTAGCGAAGTATGTATATAATGATGGGGGAAAGTAAGATGAAACACATTTTATCCTAACTCTCTCATACCTCTCTAAAGCTATAGACAAAGTTTTTTGCAACAAATTGTTGAGGTGGTGGTGGTTCATATTAATATTATGAGGTCCTTTTTTACTGCTCCGTTTCTACTTCTCTCTTGACTCCTTCTTTATGAATAGAGCCATTGGATTGTTATATAATAGAAGAGTTATCCACGAACTTCCATTTCTTCTTAACATCCTCATCCTTGTGGGATTTGAATGTCCGCATTGCACAGGATCACTTCCACTTTCATGGTTATTTTTGGCGAAGTTTAGAACTTTCTCATTTTGTGTATATACTTAAGCTTAAACCTTATAATTTGTAGTTCTAAATTAGTTTAGTAATCTGTCAACTCGAATCAAATTATTTTTAAACTTAAATTTTACTGTTCGTTCTGTTTTGGGAATATAAATTCCGTAAAAAACACTTTAATTGCGAATGCCCATATTTATGAACTGCTGACAAACGTTTAGACAGTTTTATTGCAAAAGTAATTATTAGGTCAAAAAGGGAACGTATGAGTGGGAATGCCAAAGTGGATAAGCAGAGGAAATATATCAGCAATAAGCACGTACAAAAGTAAAAAGGGGATTATAGGATTAAATCTGTCAGCCAACCAGTACAGCAGCAGTGTGGCTCCAAAGGCGACAGAAAGAAGCTTTCTTCTCAAGAAATTCGTGGATGAAATTTTATCAAATTTTCTATCACACAGATTAATTCACTCCATATATTCTTCTGCTGATCCTTACGTTTCGTTAATCCGATCATAAAGTGAAAAGAGTCTCACTAATTTGGACATACACATTGCAAAGTACTAGTGTGGCAGCAAGTAGAAAACTCAGATTGCTAAAATGTCAGTCGGAATTGGAATTTCATTAAACCTAAACGTGACATGATCCAATCGGGCTCATTTCTGACTTGCTGAAAAGTTTTAACACTTTTCTTTCGTATTCTTAATGGACCACACATATATATATTCGTAGCTACACAAATTAATTTGTAGGTTAATTCAGGAAGGCTTAAGGCAGTGTTCTTTGGCAATTGTAAAAAAACAGCAGAGTATTCTAAAAAACTTGTTTTCGTAAGATGTTATGCTGATGATTAGGGAGGATGATAATAACAGAAGAAAGAGCCAAAGTGGCTTTCTTTAATGGGATCATTTTATACTTACGGTTAGAATTATCTCGTACAAATAGTTTCAATGTGTGTGTGTAGGAGTAGTTAGTTTAAAAGGAAAATGTCTCCCAAAACAAAATTTAAGTGAAAGGGAGAAAGAAAGAATTTGTTTTTGGTACGCAATCGTGCTGTTAAAATCGGGCATCCATGTAAGAAGTGAGAATGTAAGAAAAACAATATTTTGCAGTAAATGTCTCACTCTCCCCATTTCCAACCAACTTGTATAAAGCTTATCATCAAGAATAGTAGTATGAAATTGACGCAGAAATGTAAACATGTTTGCAGTTTTCCTTTGACGCATTTTCTCTTTTCTCTCTCGCTCTCGTTCTCTTTCAATTTTTTTCTGGTGACATTTCCTTCCCCGGTTCATTTGGCAAATATGTTGTGGTGGTGGATGTTATATAGATTGAGCTTTATAGCAGAAGAGTAGGCTAAAACCTAAACCGATGTGGATGAAATGACGGCGATGGGATGGGATGTGATGGGATGATATAAAGAATATTATTACTTATTCGTATTATAAAAAGGAAAACTCTTTTTTGAGTGTGTTGTTGTGAAAAAGAGTGCCAAGTAGAATATTTTCATGTTTCTCATCTCTTCGTTCATTCTTTTTCTCTTCTTCTATTCCTTTCTTTTCTCGTCGGCTCATTTACGCTCACCACCACTGCCACTACTTTTATAGTAGAAGAGAAGAAAACAAACACGATTTAAGACGACTCGGGACGAATTCACATTCTGATCCTTTACTAGACTTTGCTTGTAGTATTTGACGTTAGTAGGAAAAAGAAAATTCTCAAGGAAAATATTTTTCTTGTGAAGTAAAAGTAGATTCTTTGCTGCCTTTTCCATCTTTTTCTAGTTGAAAATAACAACAATAAGTTTTGATGGTGGTGTATGGTGACTGCTAACTGCAAAAAAGTTATTTATCTTTTAAGTGAAAATAAATCTTTGTAGTTTATGAACACCATTATAATCCGAGTATAAAATGTTTCCTGTCTCTACAAGTAAATTAAGATGGGACTGGATTGAATTTCCAATGTTCGCTCGCTCGTGTTATTTGAGAGCACGGCATTCTTTAAAATCCCACTTGGCAAAACGTAAACAATAATTTTTAATGGATTCGATTAAATGCAGATGTAAAAAAGCAATAAGGTGGAATGTGTTTTACAAAATGGAAAAGGAAAATAAAGGAATGTGTTACAAAGATGCAAAGAAAGGATTTTGAGCCCTATTTTTACAATCAGGCTTATAGTTAATGATTTGATGATGATGATGATGATCACGTAATAAATAGTATTGACCTCAGTTAGTAAAAATAAATGACCTCAAGGGAAGTAAAAAGTTGTAAGCAAATATGGCGGGATTAATTGGAATGATATAAAAATAAAAATATAAAGTTATGTTGTAAATCTTATTTAAGATTATAAACATTTGTTAAAGCTCAGCTTTAGATGTGTGAATAAACGTCATTGTATGGTGAAATGACCTTTATACTGATGTTTAGTGGTTTTGGATGAAGTCCCGCAGCACCCGACCCAACTAAAAGTACAAATGATAGACTTGCGTTTTTGGTACATTGCATTGCAGTATTTTGATTTTTTTGTAATGGGATGTGATATGATATAGGTAGGGAGATTTCGTTTGCCCTCTGTTAACTTATTTATTAGTTAGGCAGATGTTCTTCTGCTGCTGCGGCTGATATTTACGGTATTTTCGTTTCTTCTGTCAAACCTTTTGACAGATCGAATAATAGTTGAGAAATGTGCATTTGGTTAGTTTGGTTTGCTTGGTATCTCTCTGCCATGCAAAACCTCAATCATATATTCTGACATTATCTTAATAGGTTTCTTCTCCTAACAAACAATCTTTACTTTATGTATGGATAACTCTTCCTTTAGCATTTAATGGAATGAGGGATGATGCATGCAAAAAACAGCTCGTCGGTCATCCAATAAATTTTGTTTGACTTTGATCAAATCAAATCAAGTCGAGCGAGAAGAGGATGAGGATATTATTATAAAAAGAGTAAGGATAACCGATAAGGATGCCGATGATGATTTGCGCTTTTCGTTGCATGCAATCATCATAAGAGAATGAGATCCCATCCCATAGTCCTAGCCCCAGCTTTACTATATTTAATGTAGTATCAACTCAACATTCAACATGGCACTTGGCAAATTTTGTTTCTGGCAGCCGTTCATTTCATTTCACTATGATTATGTCATGGGCGTGGGCCCCTACTGCCTTCAGCAGCCTAAAAAATCCATTTTACTCTTGTTCACCTGGTTTTTACTGCATACCATCTCACCACCAACAACCACCGCTCACCGTCATTGCATGTTACAATCGCAATCAGGTTTTATTTTTTAAAAGGTTACTGTATATTACAGACATATTTAACGTAGTACAAACAGCAGCAGCGATCGCCATCGCGAAATCTTTTGTTTGAGTTGAAAAGAAGGATGCAATTTTTTGCTCCTCGACTTGATTAAATAACTAACGATAAGTAAGTGTAGAGAAGAGAAGGAAGATATTTATGCAATAATGAAATCACGGTCACGGATAACCTTCCTTGTCTTTTTCATTTTGTCGAGATTTTTGGTAGGTAATAAAACACTACTGTTTGCCATTTGAAAGGTTGCGTAACATTAATAACATTATCAACTACTGGGCTGATTGATGGCTGACATCAGGTGAACACGAACACTGTAGTAGCTCGATTAGGTGCAAGGCAGATTCTCTAACTAAAGGGAAAAAGAGGAGGAAGGCAATTGCTATACATAAAGCCTTGACGGATTTTGATTCAGTCAACTTTTCATGTGCATTTAATAAAATTACCTACATAGATGAAAAAGGTGAAGAAGAAGGAGAAGATAATATTATTTGCAAACTAACGCTTTTCGAACAATGGAAAATAATATTGTAGAAAAAGAGGAATGAATGACGTAAGGAAATATCCAAAATGGTTAAATTCTTGTCAGGTTGTATCTAGTAGGTATGATGTTGACTTTACATGGAAGTTTAGTATGGACTGGTTTGTAAGTTTGTCCACTTTTTAAAATAAAAATTGCAAAATGCGCATTTAAAATAGTAAATGTATGGAAGGATATAAATAAATAGGTACATACTGTACACTATGTGTAAGTAAATAAACCTTATTTTTATTAGTAGATAGACAATTTTTACAAGTTTGTAATGAAAGAAATACTACACAAAATTCAACAAGTTTACTGTTGCAACACTTAAGCTTTTAATGGTGTTCTGTAACCTAATTAAGGAATAATATGATGATACTATACTACTGATGATACTACTTAAATACTTACAAGTTTGCAAAGAGCTAAAACGTAAAAGGTTGATCTTCATTAATTAAGATGGTTACAGGTCCATAACCAGCAACATTTATACTTGACCCTGACCATGAGAATAAACAACATCTTGATTCCTGTACAGATACCCATCTTTTTCACAAAAACAACTTTTGGAGGAGTATAAATAAAAAACAGTTTTCTTTACATAGACATAAAAAGTATTTGTATGAAGCTTTATATATGATACGACTTTTGATGATGAGCTGCTGCGCTGCATGGAATGGAAATGTTTTTAAATCAAAAATTTAAATTCAGCTTGCTTGGGGAGGAAAAGAAGAAGTGCTCAACTCTTTCAACTTAACTTACCTTGCCCGTGATTGTAAACAGAGAGAACCTCAAAGGATTTCTCCTCATTCGATCTTTTTGGAAACTATGTATACTGCAGAGTTGTTTGAGTAGTTGGAACGGAATGGAAAATAAAATGTTCTTATAGGTATTTACAGTACTCTGGTTGTGCAATAATAAAAGTAAACCAAGAGCAGACTGCAGATCACCAGCAACCACCGTCATCCAGTAAATCTAGTTCCATTCCACTACACTCCTCCAGAGCAGTCAGTCGAGCGAGTGAAAAAAAATCGTAGATGTTGTGTGCAGTACTACTAGTAGTAATGAGCATGAGCAAGCATACATGAAAAGCGATAAAAAGTTGTGCTTTGGCACTCACTCTGGAATTTTATTATATAGGTCATGCCATGAAATGCCATTTCTAAGTCAAGGTATGAAATTTTGTATGACATTTCGCAAGAGTTTTATTATTACATATTCAGTCAGGAGTCAGCAGAAGTACATAATAATAACTGGTGGTGGTGTAATGGTAAGAGTAAGATTATTAAAGAAATGAAAGGAAATAACGAAGTTTGCAAAGCTTCATCATAATAATTTCGATGTTTTATAACAACTTTTATTATTCGCTTTCTTTTTTACGCAGAGGAATTAAACGGAGAAAGTATTAGTGTTTTTATATCAGCATTAGCATTAGCATACCTATGCATTTATCTACACTCTACACTCTACTACACTACACATAAATGTGTGCGAGTGGAAAAATATTACTACAGTTTTGTAGAAACATTAAATACGTAAAATTAGAAACGGTTATAAAGGCACAAAAAATCTTAATTTTAATCCTTCTGATAAGGTTAAAGAAAGTAGACTAAGTGATTTACTTTTAAGGACAATTGTTGTTGGAGTTGGCGGTGCTTGGGGAGGAGGAGGTGGTGGTGGTGGTGGTGGGGCAGGTTCTGCGGGTTTAGATTCCGGTGGAAGAACTATTGTAGTGTGATGATAATTGTCTTTATCCCGATCTTTGTCACGGTCTCGATCTCTGTCACGGTCTCGGTCTCGATCACGGCGATAATCTTCTGAGCTCCTTCTGCGTCGTTTATCATAGCGGCGGTCTTCAAAAGGCCGACCGTAAGGATCAGTAGAGAAAGGATATCCAGGAAATCCAGGTTGATAAGGGCCTGGTGGATATCCTGGTTGGCCTGGAGCTTGGCCGAAGGGTGTCGGAAATTGACTAGGGTTTTGTGGATTTGGAAAGCCCGGCTGTGGCTGGTTGGGGAAACCGGGTTGTTGATTTGGAATGCCTGGCTGATTCGGAAAACCTGGTTGGTTTGGAACGCCAACTTGAACAGTAATATTTGGCGTTGCCGCGCCTGCTCCTCCGGGTGCTCCTGGGGCTGCTGCCGTCACCCCTGCTTGATCTGGTGTTAAAAGTTGACTGGTAGCTGTAGAAGGGTTTTCCGTAACCGTTACCGTCGTAGTTTCAGTTGCAGAAGCAGTCGCAGTCGTTGGGTCTGCTGTTGTGGTCACACTCACACTTATCTCGGGCCCTTCGTGTCTAAAACCTTCTAATAAGTCTAACGTAGATCCCCGTAATGTACTTCGAAGTTGTAGTTTTCCGTACTGGACGTATCCTCTTGACGTTAATTGTGGCAACTGGATGCAGCACACTATCAGTAGCAGTATTACAGTAATTATAATGAGAAGTACGTCCAAGTAATAAACCGTGTATTTATCGTCGCTGAGCGTGAATTCGACGAGACACCATACATACACCGCAGATACCGTCATTAGAAAAATCAGGAAAATTATGCAGCTTATTTTGATTTTCTTAATCTGCAGTTTAAAAGCAAAAAAAAACAATATTTTAATTCATATACAAAAAGATGTCAATATTATGGCGTGTAAAAATGTTAATTTAACCAGGGTCGACTTACACTTTTAAAACAAATTAATAATATTGCAATAATAACGGTAAAGAGGAAATCCACGATGTAGGTGACTCTAACAGCGTAATGCATATAATAGAATTTTTCGTCTGAGCTTGCGAACCCTATAAGATAACAGTTACAACAACGTCAAAAGATTAATTAAGTGTTGCATTGTTGAAAATAAACGATGGGCACTGCGTAGTAAAAGAATGAGAAGTACTAGTAAATAAAAAATACCTGCGATATACCAACTGTCGAATGGACCAACCACAGCCTGTGCAATCTCAAGAAATGGATTCGTGGTCAACTCCTTGAATAAACTAATAATTGCCCAAGAGAATCCAATAGCTAAATACTTTCGATGTGGAAAAAGTGGAGAACAAGAAACAAAATCATTAGTTTAAGCTGTAATAAAATAAAAATTCTGCAAATTAATTTAAAGTATTTTCAGTTTTCTGATTATTCTTACAATAATGCGAAAGAACAAAACTATTCCTAATAACCAAGATACTCCACAACACTTGCTAATGTCGGGCAGGAAAGCGTGAAGGTCTTCAATATGGTCTTTTTGTGAAGGGTCGTCGGTAAAAAGTTTAGCGAATGCCAAAGATAACCTCTTCTTTTCGTCTTCGGAAACGAAAAATGAAGGATGAGTGATAGGTCGAGCAGTAGGTTGAGCTGCAGCCATTTAAGGGAATAGTACTTCATACTGCACATCCTCAGGTGGATGTACTTCAATCTCCGCTATTCTATGAAAAATTATTATGATTCCGCAGTAATCTGGACGACACATTTTTGATTTAACATAATTCTGAAAAAGTTGTATTTTCATTCATTATACTTTGTTATTTGGACTGTCAGTTGCTTGGAAATATTTTCTCCATAGATTCCCCGGAAACTTTTATGCTTGACAGAGACAGTGAGTGACAATGACAGAATTCACAGAAAGATTTCGTAAAACATGGATGGTGGTGGTGATGATGATTATGATGATGATGGCATACGAAAATTTATTTCCATGTATTTATTTCTATTTGTCCAAAAATCTTACACACGAAGAGAAAATCAACGAATGTTGTGTTATGGTGAAAGCAAGACTGTGTTTGGCATTTGAATTATCCACGACGATGACGAAATGAGTTCCGCAGAAAAAAAACAAACTTATTTATAAAATATTTCTGTATGGTATGCATGTGGTGTGGTATATTTAGCAAAAGCCAGTCTAAAAGTACTCCTTTTTACTATATATTATGAGCACTCGAATCTCCACACGATTCACGTCTCTTTCATTGTCATTATCATCGCAAACATATCATTGGTAATGATTGCAAAAAATAAACGATTTAGTACTGCGATGACCCTGAATGTCTGACTGAACTACTGATGGAGCAGGAGATGAGAGTAAAGTGTTGTGCAAATTTGTAACATTGCGTTGCTCATTTCTGCTGTTGTTGCTACTTTTTCACCAGTTTATTACCACTATTATACTACTGACCTGATGATGATTATACTGGTATGGATGACGATGGAATGAATATTTAAATAAAATGTTACAAGTTACCTACTACAACTAACAACCTATATAATAGTGTTGCGTTCGTTCGGGTTGGGTTGGATGATGTTGCTGTTGTTGAGCAATAATATTATTGAAACTTTTTTCTCTTCCTTATTGATCTTGTTTTTGCAATTTAATCCTTTCGCATGTGCACAGTACACACAACAACGCGTATTATCTGGCTTGGCTTACATTAGATGTTATTGCTGCTGGTACTTATCGTGGTATCCTGTCAAATATTATATTTGACTTTTATTAGGTTTGACATAACTTTTTGTAGAGTTACAAAAAAGGTGGTAAAAGCAAAGCTTATTAGAATGCTGAAGTTGATGCGGGTTTACATTTTACAACTGGGCTAAAGCTATGTCGTAATAACCAGTATTAATGTGTAAAGGTAATCAAAGCAGGCAGAGGAAGAGTCTTATCATTTTTATGTGGCGAGATGATGCACTTTCTGGCTACAAAAGGCGAACTAACTACGCAATTATTTTGCTATCTTAAGAAATGAAATGAATGGATTTAGGGACAAGCTTGTACACCAACAATTCCTCCTTTTTACAAACCGAGTCGGTCTTTCAATCTGGTTTTGCCACTTGCGCAACACTTCTCGTTTAAAAGAAAGAAGTCAAGCAAGACTTCTTTTTTGGATTGTTTCTTTGTCTCATTTTACCATTCAATATATAACAAACTCCCTTGTTTATTATTGAATAACTCTTTAATCATTTGATTTGAAAGAATCTTTTGCTCATTATTTTATGAATGTTATTTCGTTTCTGGTTTTGTTTGCGATTCTGGTTTGTTTGGACATGATCTTTATTTCAATTTCGCTGGATACATATGCGTTGCTGAAGTTTATGTCGCAGTTTGTCTCCTTTCTTTATTATGTCATTCACATTTTTTTTATCTCTGAATATAATTTTGTTCCATTTCCATAAATAATCATCAAACATTTACCTACCTATAAACATTTAATGAAGCAGGAACGTGTTCTGCAAAAAATGGAATCTTCCATTTCGTATTAATTTCATGGAAAAGAGACACATGGCAAGCCACGCATGCTCGTGCAGACTGGCAAAAAAAACTACAAAATGCGTGGAACGAAACGAAGCTCACCTTTTATCATTTTACACAGACATTTAACAATTTTCCATGCATTCTCCTTCCAAAGTCTGAAGTAAAGGATAATATTTTTTGTAAACATGAAACATATTGTGTGTGGTTCAGTTCAAACCAAACAATACATTTTTCAAGTGGAGGGAATCGAGTGAAACTCGCAAATTTCTGCATAAATTCTTTGTATAAATATTCTTGAGGTACTCATAGCATAATACTCCATTCCGTACTCTACTTTGTTCCGTACCTCCTTTACAAAACGATATTAATATGAATGCTCATGTTTACAAAAGTTTGAGGATTTTCGCTCACACGCGAAACTCTTTATAAACATCAAACACATTGCGTATGTTTTGGTTTGATTTACATTTTTAGTTCTTGGCGTTGGCAGTGATGCTTTTGTTGCATTGCACTGTACTTGTCAAGTCAAGGCAAAACTTCAAGGATTTTTTCTCTCTTCTGTACAAAGCTATATAGCTTTACTTTGTGTGTGACTGGTTAAAGTTGGTTGGTGTTGGTACCCTTCCTCCATCATTTCATTCCATATTATAATCCATATTATATTCCATTACATGATTTTCTTGTAGAAAACCGCATTCCATATTGCACACAATTAGTAAAGCTCATGAATTAAACTACACAAGCCTAAAATCAAACAACGATAATATGTACATGTATTTTGTATTTTATTAATAAATGTAAGTTATTATAGACTGCAATAATTCTGTATAGGATTTGGCAGCTGGGTTACGGGGCTCTACCATCCCGTAATCCTACCCTAATATACATACATAAGTTATTATAGACATTGTGAGAAAATATGGAAAAGATTATCATCGAAAGTCAAAATGCATACAAAACTGGATAATTTATTCGCAATACAGACTTAGAAATGAATGTGGATACGAAACTATTAAAATTCTAGTGTACAGCATAAAAGCAGGTGCATGGCTGTGATACATGCTAACAACAATTCGACGAATTCATCAGAGTATAAATTTGCAAATTGTAAATAACCCTCGAGCATCAGATCAGAAGTTGGAACTTCAAAGCAGAATTTGATTTGATGTATGTGAGTATGCACCTTCATTACTCGTACTTCTTACTACTAATGTTTATCTGTAAAAGTCATGGAATTTTTCTGTTTTCCACCAACTTACAAAAATGGATTCATTTGCTTGTCAACAGCTATTAGTACTAATAATAGCTTAAGTACAGTACAAGTTCAACATTTGACAATTATATTTACCCTGCCACTGTCATATATAAATTCATTTCTATTATTTGAAGAGATTTAATCTGTGAAGGTTGAGGTCTTTCTCGTATTTTATATTCATATTCTTGGTGAATTTGATGGCTTTGTTTGATTAACGACAGTATACCTATAGCAATTTAGTTTGTAGTAAGATGGCTATAAAATTAAAATTTTTATTTGAGGAGAAGGGCGTCTTTTAAAAAAACGTTTTCCGGTTATTAATTTCACACCGATGTATCCTTCCTGAATAAACGCTGTACATATAATATGATCATGTTGTTTTCATGGGGGCATTACGAAAGCGTTTTATCGCTTCACGTTAATGATCTAATGAATGAAAGAAGCGCACTATCGCTTATATAGTCTGCATTACGTCAGACGATAAAAACTGGATCACTCATTTTTAAATCAACGGTTTACTCACGGCAGAGAAGTGATGTGGGTGGATATGGATTTTGAATTTGATAGCTCATTAATATAAATCATCAAATACTGCATGACGGGTGGCGATACTGAAAGATATATCATAGTCAGTAGTATTATGGAAATCAATGTGTCGAAATTCGCGAACGGACGACCTTGTCGTCGGTGTTGACCACATTGATATTGCGTATACATTTCATTTTATTGTCATGTAAAGCATACTTCACGGCTGGATGGAAACAAATTTGTGAAAACAGTGTGAAGTACTATGAATGAATCTCTTTCGTAATCTTTTTGTGCTTTTATTCTATTTTATTACACAAAGTTATGCTTCCGTTCCGCTTTTTTCTCATTCTTTCAAACTAAATGCTTACAGTCTGACTAATGAGCTTTCTCTTTTCTCTTTGTCATAATTTTCTCGTTTATTCAACGCGAAAAAGTTTAAAATTTTCTTTAATATAATGGGCTTGTTTCATTGTTTTAATCAACAGGAACGTCTCATCAGCAACATTATAATGGCTCCAGCAGTACGGACGATGGAGATGATATGTGTTACAGTTCAGATAAT
>JAHZNJ010003620.1:0-11784 GCA_027744475.1 Lepidocyrtus cf. sotoi NNG-2020
AATACGTGAACAAGGAGGGATTACATATTATAAAATAATGTAAATGCAATTCATATTTGAATACAGAAAAATAAAAGGAAACAGCCTTTTTAAAACAATCATTGCATTTATTTTACATTTTTACGTAATCGCGAGACAAACTTGCTTTGGGGAGAAAAAGTCATCATCATCATCATCCCATTCTATTTTGTTTTTTCCTGCTGCTTTGGAATCAGATCGGATGCAGGCATGGATTAGGAAAAGGTTTATTAGTATGAAAGGAGTAATATAGAGAAGGAGAAAACAAAGTATATTTTTTGTCCTCCTGTCATGAGAAGAGATAATAATATGGAAAGTAAAATGGTGGGGAGAAAAAAGAGAAGGTTGAAGTTAAAGTTGAAATCGCAGAGAAAGATTGTTTTACCCGGCTGGCAGGCTATTATCATTTCCCTCTTTTTAATCTGAAGACGATTTGCATTGCAACCTACCTTAAAATTCTTTATATGGAATGGATGACCGCAGTTAAAGTTCCTTTTCCTCCTTTTTCGTTAAGAGTTTATAATTGGAATAGGTCTTATTTACGACCACAACGGTCAAATACAAGGTTTAGGATAAAATTGCGTCATATATATATATGACCATTACATACGTTTAGGGAACTATGCGCACTTGGTATACAATTTTTAAGTTGGGCTTGGACTGGCAAATTAAAATAAGATTTAGATTTGAGTAAAAAGGCTTCACAAAAAAGTAGTCTATGACGGTATTTCTCGCTGTTGTTAGTTGAAATTGAGGATTTAACAAACGTGCATGGTTAAGGTGGAGATATGAGGATGATAATTGCTACGAAAACTCATTATTTTAAATCATCTCTTTTCATTTCATTATTATTTAACATTTAAAATCAGAGAATAATATTTTTACAATGTTGTGTTGTCATGTAACGTAAGCACTATTATTGTTTTGCTATTGCAACAGCAATAATCTAACCTGCGGGGGCCACAAAATTATATTTTTCGTCATAAATAACAGCAAAACATGAGTAGCAATCTTAATAAAAGTTAAAGCAAAATTTAGTTAGGATGTTTTGTTTAGAGTTTGAAGAAGGAAGCTGGACATGTAAAGGCAGGTTGGTTGTTGTTGACGTGTAAATTGCAGGAAAACAATGGACATCCTATGAAAAGTGATTGGTCAAAATAGTGGTTTGCGAATTAGTTGCTGGTCAGTAAAATTTAGCAATTTAATGTATACCTAGATATCCAACTTACATACATATTAATCCAAAGGTATGATTCATTGAATTGAAGAATGATTCGGATAAAAACCTTAAGCAATAAAAAAAAGTTTAAATTAACGTATATTAAAATGGTTTAATAGAGGAAACCTTTGTAATAATTAATTACTGTAATATCCTGCCTGTAGAAACCATCACCGATCGATAATTTTTCGAAGAGTTGCTCGCTCGTAAAGGAAACGGACGCATAATTTAAACAAGCTAGTGAGACTAGCTTAATTAAAATCTACTTCCACATCAGAATATATTATAGTTCTGATCATCATCATCATCATTTTCACTTACATCCATTTTGTTATCGGAATACCACTTGACTACTCTTCCAAATCCTTAAATTTTTTAACAGACTCATCCTAATTCCTTTTAAGGAATTCCTCGTCATACAACATATCAGTCGCAACAGTAAACTACCTCAACATTACAGTAGACAATCAACAATTTACCACAACAGCCTTTTCGCCTTTTCATTTCATACGCTTCCTTACTCAAAGTCAATGTCAAGGACAAACAACCGTACCGTGAATTATGCTCATCCCTTCTTCATCTTCATCTTTTAATTTCCTTCTGCTGCTGTTGCTGCTGCTGTATGATGATAACGAAAACACTCTTGTAATCATTAAGCATGACACTGCACATCCGATGTCTGGGCAGAAGAGTAACAATCAACGATCTACACGTGAGTTTGCTGCAATTTATTTATGAGCATCCCTTCACAAAATGATAATAATAAAAAAACATCCCTAAATTTTACCTAAAAGTAGTTCCGCTCGCTGGTCAGCGGAGCCGATAAAAACTTTATGCTTCTGATCTGCGGATGAAAATCATGATACGAAGGCTCTTTGTAGAGACTTGTGAGGTTCTTGAGGTGTTCTCCGTTTATTTGCTTAGCTAGTGTTAAGGCCAAGGTAAAGGTGAGATGTTAACTCATGTCAGTAATAAGAAGCAATATGATATCAGTAGCCATGACTTTCAAAGCAAAATGTTTACAAAACAATGGAAGGTGGATGCACAGTTTTATAGCTGATGATTCGTCATAATTAGGCAAACCTTATTTTCCATGTATTTTGCTTAAAAACAGATTTAACTTTAACTTTTAATGTATAATAATGCATCCGTTCTGTTTCCTCAAAGAAGTTACGAATTTGCAGTAAATTTCATTTCAGTTTCAGTTATGTAGTTTTTGATAGTATCCCACTTTTTTTTATAAATGTTGGGTTGGTCAGCATATATTTATATTGATAAAAAATTAGCAACATCATCATCAGCGTAAATAAGTATTAATGGGAGGACAAAACGAGGGAGTGGACCTCATCAAATAGCTTCTCTATTAATAATGATTGATTGTACTACACCTTCAAAATACATTACATCGGAGCAATAAGCAATAATATTTTAGTAATTATGATAATGAACAATGTGCATTTCCATTTTCCATTCATCCGGTCGTTTGTTTCGCTTGTTTCGCTTGTTTGATGTATTTCAACACCTTCTTTAAATGCTCTTAAAAGGGATTAAATGAACAATAGTTAAAATTAAAAGGTTGTTCCTTCTTGAAACGGTTAAAATTAAAAATAAATTTCTGATTCTTGTGTAAAACTTTGCTTGTGTTGGATGTTATTTCAACTGTGACACTTAAAATACATATTATTTTGGATTTGACGACTGTAAATATTGCATATGAAAAATATTTACGTTTTTTAAACAGAGAACTGTAAAAGATTGGCTAATATTGATAAGTTAAAAGTTTTCCCCTTTGGAATTTAACAAGATAGACCACCGCCTTTTGCAAATTATTCTCTTTTGGAAGAGAGTGTTTGACTGCATTCCTTTAAAATAGAGATAAAAAATTCAATAAACATGAAATTCGTACTTTTTTACTTTGCATCCCACACGAAATCTCCAAGAATGATAAAGCGCTGCGCTGTTGTTGTAAGTTCGCATGTTTAGAAGCTAATATTTTGCAACACAACAGCAGAGCAATATCAATTCAAATGAATTCATTCTCATGCTACCAACTCTCTTCAAACGAAAAGACAAAAATAGGTTCAGTTATAGCATTACAAACACAGCAAAAAGGCCACAATCCAGAGCTTGTCTGAAATCTGCAAAGTTTAGTTTAATTGCACAAAACATCTTAAAATCTTTCTTGCTCATAATATCCATCTTTCCAGTTAACGCCCTGTTCTACAATTTTGCTCCTTCCTCGGCATTATTAAAATGCTGAATTTGATTGAAGAAAATGCTATAAAGAAGAAACTGCGAGATTACAAAACATTACGGACATTTTATCAGTTCTTCGTCAGGCCTAAAAAATAAACACCCAAATCTTTGGAATAGGATTCGAATTTGATTCGGTTTTTGTATCTGTACAATGATTCTTTTTATTGTCGTCGGCAACTAACTTCGTGTTCTGTTCACAGACAGGTGTATATTTTTGGCTCATTCGATTAAAGAATTAAAACTCTTTTCATGTCGTTATTCTTTGTTATACAATAATGTCAAATGCTGGATTATGTTTTAGTATGGCTTACCAACGCATACAACACAACAGTTAATTTTTAAGAAGTTGTTTTTATTGTCCTGGTTCAATAAGCCCACAACTAGTAAGTTAATGCTTTTTAAGGATACATACTTGTGAAAAGATAAATGTCATGTAAAAATGAGTGAAGTTAACAATCATCGTCATCATAATCATCATCACAAGCAAATAAAATAATTAATACGGTTTGACATGTTTACTTTTAACCAATGTCAATTTTTGACCAACAATAAATATTTTAGGAGCTCTTCCTTGTTGGTTTTACTAAAAAAAGGGGGGTTATAAAAGCTGAGACTACAGCACTTAAGAAATATGTACCTATACTATGAATAATTAAATGGAATCATGCTGGAAGAATCCTTTTTATCCATTTATCCATTCATCCTGCTTTGCTGTTACCTAACGTTTTATTAAACTTTATATTTTAATAAGCATTTACAAAAGTTAAACCACTTTAGCCGTCTGGATCTTTAGATTTTTTAAGTAGGTAACTCAAAAAGTAATCTTCAATCTAAACGAAGAGATTTGATTTTTTGTAGCACCTCACCTGCTATAAATTAAATGACAAATTGTATATTATTATTACTACTTTTATTGCTACTGTTACTGTGGCGTTGTGGTGTTTCCTTGTGGGCTTGCCGCTTGATAAAAAAATCACTTACAAAAATCCTAATTTTTACATAAAAACAGAAGAGCTTGTTCTCTTTTAAACTCTCCAGATACATAGCATACACTAGTTTCATTTTAACATGATTGATTACCCATTTTATTATCAGTTTCCTCCTGGAAGTAATCCTAAATCAAATTATTATTTTATACAAGATAATCCTATTTACTGATTATGGGCGGTTTTACAAAGCGATTTCTTATTTAATCGAAAACAAAACCGTACACATCAAGGAAATGAGCATAATATTATGTGTATCTGCACGAAGCCTGACCAGAGCGTAATTCCGCTTATTTCAATGTTTTGTTTCAATTCAAATCAAAGTGTTTAGGGCGATGATGATTGATGAGGATTTAATAATTTGTGTAAAATTAAATCAAGTTGCTTAATATCTCACCTCATATAAGCTGATTTAAATTCCGGAATCGAAATGTAAATTCTTTTAAAAAAGTGTTTGAATTTAATTTTTATACTAATACAGTAATACTAATCGGGAAGCAAAATCGTTATCAGGAGAAGTGTATCACCTCAACTATTACGAATAGTAAAATCATTATCAGGAAACAATAAAAACCAAGTTTTTCCTCCGCTACTGTTGAATAACATAGTTTTAACTTTTAACTGTGATTTTTTTTGCATTTTTCATGGATGCCTACTCTCACCCACATGATGATGCGGTAGGTAAAGTAATTCAGCAGGTAAATAAACACAGAAGAAATCTCACCTTTATTTACAATCTCATCATCATCATCATCATTTATTTCATTGCATTGCATTCTTTCTTTCATTTTATTTATACAACCCAAGCAGTGGTGATGGTGATGGTGGTACTACTACCTTGCATTTTTGTGGTCATGGTTGGACTACAAAAGTAAATTCCTTTTTACGAAAAGAGGAGGCAAAGAATATAGAGAAATGCATGATGTGTGGAATAGTGGACTCCTCAATAATTTCATTATTAAAAAAACTGTAATTGCAGCTACACATCAGTACTACTACATAGTATGTAAATTTAAATATTATGTATGTAATGCATGTAACGCTCACATAATCCTTTTTTATATTAAATATTTGCATCTAGAAAAAAAATTCTGCAAGTTAACTGGAACACTTTTAACTTGTTTCGTTCCAGATCCAGGTAGCATCCACATTATTTTCCGTGTTGCGAAAAAAACATTTCATTTTTTTTGCAAGAACAACAGCAACAGAGAAGCAATTTTATTTATTGTTTTTGTTTAAATGAATAAACAAAAGTACATTTTATGCTGATGTTTATATAAGGCATAGAGAGGTAGGCATAATATTGTAACGTAATAGTTTTTGCTCATGTGATGATGATGTAAATATTGTGCGAGTTAAAGTCCAGTCAGAGAACAAGTTTGATTTTTATTCTGGATTCAGTGGATTCTCTTCGCCTACTTTTTCTCACATTACAATTATGTTCATTCAAAAATGTGTTGCGCTCGGATAAAATTGCACTCATCATCACTATCGCTACTAGTCGGTTAGTGCATCATCGTAATTGGTTACGTTACACACAACAACCGTATAATCAAGACTAATGTATATGGAGTAACAGAAAAGGAGAATCAGGAATCAATTAAGTAATCTTTAAAACGAACATCTGTGTAAGAAGTTAGAAACGTAATCCAGATGGGAATGTGTAACAGTCTCGAACTCCAGGAAAAAATACAGTTTTGTTGTAATCATTAATTACATGATTACTTACTTTTTATTTATTAGGAAGTTTCGATTCCCATAATTCCTGCATGAAATTTAGTTGTTTGATGAGAATCCAGGAAAAGCATACAATAAATGAATCGCCGATGCGGATGCTAACATTTTTAAAAGGAATTGAATGCAGATATTTCGTTACGACAAACACATACAAAAAAGTGATGATGAAGTTTCTATCATTGCCGTTACATAAAATGTTGCTGATTATTGTAAAGGATGATGTAATGTTGTAGAAGTTGTTGCGTTATAACCAGGTGTATAGTGATATTATTCATTCGTCTGTATTATTTTTATCAGCTTATTAATAAAGATGATTATTGATCCTGTAAAACATTTTAAAAGTATGCGAAATTGGTTTTTAGTCCCGCACACACAAACACATTACCTATGAACAACGCAACGGCATAAAAATAATAACAAAGTAACTTCTCACGATTTGTAGATGGATTGCGGAACCGAAAATCAACCTTTTTTCTGTGTCTATCTATCTATCCATCTGAAAAACTGGATTTGATTCTTCTTGAGGATAATTTCAATTCATAAATTTCTTATCGACAATCATCTCCTGTTTATGAAAATGGTTAATGTCATATATCTCCTTTTAATTAAGAGGGTATATACAAAAAAGACAAGATAGTAAATTTGCAAAAACATATTTATTTGGCTCTTTACAAAGACAGATTAGAAATTATAAATCATTACTACTTATTAATCTTTTACGCTACAAACTACAAATGCTACAGCAATGCGAGTACAAGTTTCCTCCACCCTTCCCCTATAGTAGACACTGTTATTGGGTAGTCCTCCTCTTCATGATGATGATAAGATAAACATTTTTACCGGGTATTTAAGGAACCTGCTACTCCCCATCATCAGAATCAACATCAAATTGTTAGAGGATCAGGATCAAGCTTTACAGTTTTGACTTTGAAATGTTTTTGAAGAAGATGAAAACGAACGGCTTTCAAGGCAGACTCTTCAACCTGGGAAAACTGGTCAGTAAAACATGAAACCGGTCAAACCGAGAAATATTATTATTATGCACGTTTCATTCTTTATTTAGGTACGGTGAGGTAACATCAGCATCTCTTCTACTGCGTTAATATGCGTTGCACTTGCTGCAATAAAATAAAGTCCTTTCATTACTCAAAACTCAAAAGTTCTTTTACAATGATGATCATGATGATGATGTTGATGATAGTATTGAATAACCAGACAGGAATTGTGTAATGTAAATAGCTACATTTTTACCGTACTAAGCACCGCCACACAACTATCGCTTAATTCAGCAATTCCTCATATTTTTATTTTTTTTAGAAGAAGAAAAAGAAATCGTAAAAACATAATATAATAGGAAGGGATAATGCTACTCCCTCACCTGTAAAATACCTGAGCCATGTTAATCAGTTAATCACTCATCATCATCAACATCATCATAAGCAAACAACAGAAATTACTTTTCCTTCTTCTTATTACTATCACTATTGCTATTTACTTGAAGAGAGAGAAAGATAATGTAAAGTAATTCTGGGATAAATCTGGAAGGTCTCCAACTGGGCGATCTTGTTTTTTTCTGGTAATAAAATGCATTTGCATCTGAATCACAGAAATAACTGTTCTTCCTCCCAATTTGTTTCTTTTTTTTTTGCATAAGATGAAACGGGTTAAGCGACAGTTTTTACTGCATTTGTTTTTGCAAGAAAAAAATTTATTGACAAATTTCACGTAAGTAAATATGGAGAGGAATATAAGGATATCCTTATTTATAAACTATAAAGAAAAATTATGAATATTCAACAAAGAAAATAAAAATGCAGCTAAGAAATTAAATAGCTGAAAAAAACCAAACCACAAAAATAGCAAAAATTTCGACTTACTAAAAATGCTTCCTGGTTGGATGATGATGAAATCATCATCCTTTTCCTTTTTGTAAAATTAATAAACAAATGTAAATGCAAAATGTAAGTGAAATTTGACATTTTAATCCAGAGGATCATCATTTTTTCATACTCGTAAAGTAATAAAAATAAAATCATCATAAAAACCAATTAGCACCAAAGATGGGGACAATAAAACGGCACTGTTCTTATTTATAGCTTTATATTAACGGTACATTGAGTGAGTAACGCATGGCATGGCGATGGTAAGCAACGTCTTCGCATTCCCAAGAGGATACAGTAGCTCAAAAAGCAACATTAATTTTTCCCTATTTTATTCCCATTTGACTTTTGTGGCCAATACGGAAACTTCACAGAGCAAATTCAATTCCATTGCTAATGCTTTTAAGTCAAACTCTAATGCATTTGTGTATGGATGGATTTCTGGATATAAAAATAAAAATCTTTCAGGAATTAAGCTCAATCTCTTTGTTTGGAAGCAAATGGCAGTGGGGGCTTTGTGTGTTTACGTTTTGCACAAGCGATACTACGGTTTTTCGCAATATCTCAATAGGCAAAATTCCTACGCATTATGGTAGTATGAGCATACATAATGCAGTTCCATTATCAATCTACACAAAAAGGAAAAAGTTAACGCAAGAAAGAGACTTTTTGTTGCTACTTCTGCCACGGCACAATTTCTACTTTTTACAACAAAGCAATTGCTGTTTAATATTTAAATTGAAAGGAATTTTTAGTAGTAGTGGTGTTGTGAATAAGGGATATAAGCTTTAGTGTAAAAAATAATATTGTCCAAGTCTAAAAAATGCTTCAAGCTTTATAGTTAAAGGAAAAGGAGAAAAAGAAGGAGTTGAGATTTAAGTTAATAAAAATTGCTCCTTAGCTTAGCATTGCCTTTGATGTTTGCTACTACAGGGACGATCAGGAAGCACACGAACGAGAGATTTTCAAGGGCAAGGGTAAAAAAGTGAATGAATAAGAGAGTGAGTGAGAGAGAGAGAGACATTCATCGAAGCCGCATCTCTTCTTTTTCTGCGCTTTGCAATTTTTCTGCACGTCGTTGTCGTCGTCGTTGTTGTTGTTTGCTGTTTATAAAGTTGGCATTTATTATTATATGACGCTGCACTACTACTGCTGCTGCTGCTGTAAACTTTAAGTAATGTATGCAAAAGTTGGAGTTGAAAGGAGAAGGAGTGTTTGCAAAAAAACCTCTTTGCTGCAAAAAGATTGTGATGCTTGCTTGCTACCCAGAAGAATCCAATAGTACTGCTATTTCTGACTGACTTCTTCTGGTGTTGTGCTGCCAGAAGCTGTACATTTTTTCATGTTTTTATTTACTATTACGTATTACGTATTATTATAGTTATATTAAATAAAAAATTAGCTTAGGCATAAAAATCATAACAGATACTAAGCAAAAGCAAAAGCAGCAGAGCAAAGTCGGTAGGATTAAGAATGACAATATTTATTTAAATTTTAAATGTACATAATAAGGTGGGTATAATCATGTGATAATTATATAATTAAAATGTTGGAGGAAGAATGGGGGCATTATTGCGTTTTACATTTAAAAGATAGTTATTATGGGAAATTAATCTTATTTTATGTAACTTTAACGAGCTATTATTTAAATACAATTAATTAAAAGCTCGTGAGTGGCGGTGTGCCTGTAACTTGTAAGTTAGCCTCATTCCCATAGTAATATAATAAAATTGATGAAGATGATTGTCAATTGCGCTTGCGTTTTTCAATAAAAAGATTTTGCAATACGTAGCTTAAAATGGAATAGGTACTTAATACAGATATACGCAATTGATTACATAATTAGTGCATGGGAGATTATTTCCTTTAAATAAAAAAATACTTTCAATTTTTGTAGGTCTAGTGTGTGGCATTAGCATATTCGTGGAGGAAGGTAGTCCATACAAGAAAACATAATACGTTAGTCAATTATAATAACAGCACCTGTTTCCACCCTGTCACCGGTGTTGCACAGTTAAATTTAATTTTCCCTTATATTTATTTTATCAACGATTATTACAAACCTACGTAGGTACATATGATATTATGATGGTGAGTATGGTGACACCTATTTACTCACTTACTTTATTTCACCTCTTTGAAGACTTGATAATGACGATGATGATGATGAAATCCTTCTTCTTTTTTAAAATCATAAAATCCCATGATATAACCATCAGGTTACGAAACACGTATAGCTTGACAAAAAGTTATCAGCGACTGCAACGGCAACCCCAACACCATCAAGTTTGACTTCCCATTTCCCAATTTAATTTTATTGCTAACCTATTTTAATTCAAAAAGGGTAAGAGAAAAATTGTGATAGCAACAGGCAACATCGCATCGGCAAAACTACACTTCTCAACAGAGAAGCCATTAACAACAAGCCAAAGTAGTATAGAGAAGGGAATGGGGATGGGATATGTGCAGTTATTTATGTTACGTAACATCTGTCATTCAGAAAGTAAAAAAGGAGAAATGAAGGAAATATTATGCGAAAGAAGAAGAAGAAGAAGAAGAAAACAGGCTTCTCCTCAAAAAGTATTCAGGACGACGACGACGAAGACGGGATGATAAACCAAAGTAGTCAATAGTAATGTAATAATAATATAATGGATAGACAACATCCTGCTGCCACGCCGTTGCTTTACTTTGATGCAGCAGCAAGTAAGTTTTAAACACTACCACATTCAATCTGCAATAATAATTGCGAATGGCAAGACCAAGACATTTTACCTGTAAAAACTTTTAAAAAAAGAAAGGACCACGATGATCACATTCTTCTTCATTAAATGCAGGTTGATTTTGCTTTTGCTGCTGCAGGTTTGCTCTTTGCTACCTTTTTATATGCAATTTTATTAGGGATTGATGATACGAACCTGCACCGCCGCCGATCGGTCATATAGTCAAAAGTATTCAAGTCAAGGTGGTGGTGTGGCGATAATGATGATGAAGATGATCCTTCTTTTATTCTAGTCTATTGTATAACCAGTAAAAAAATTGCTTTTACTTTACTTCTACTTCTTTGGGTTTTCTTCTTTTTTCTTCAGTTATTTAAGAAAGGAGAAGAAGTACGGAAAGTAAAGGTGCAGTATCACTTCACTACTACTACGTACGGATTATGAATGTGAGGAGGTGAGATAACGGCAAGACCCGTTTCGAAACTATTTTTTTCGAAATATGAGTTAACGAAAACGAAGAACCATCCCTTCTTTTTCTTCACTTGCTGATACAACTTTTGCGTATTGTTACGTTACTTTCTTGTTTTTGCTGCTGCTGCAAGAACCACCTCTTTGGTTCTTTCTGGCGGAAGTGACCTTTCGCCTGTTTAAGGCATCTTCGGGAGAGAAGGATATTTAGTTGCCGGTGAACTTATCAGTCATTTTTGTAACTGAAATGATGAAAAGTTTGAATGTCAATTTATTTTCGTAATTCAGGCTTAACCACAAATCACAGGATTAGTATATATAGCCAACGGTTTTATATTAACATGCATTGTTACTGGCATTGCAACTTAAATTATGAATAATGACAGATTCCCTGTTTGATTCACTAACAAAAAGCGATCTAATCAATATTTGTAAATAGAGAACTCTATGCAAAATGTGTATCTTACCAAATTGCTAAATTTACGTGACATTTCAAAGAT
>JAHZNJ010003621.1:0-11748 GCA_027744475.1 Lepidocyrtus cf. sotoi NNG-2020
TAAAAGTTAAAGTTACCTTAAGCGGCAAATGAAATAATTGTTTATAAAAAAAATTATTCTAAATAAGCAGATATCAAAGTTTCTCAACTTCAAACTTTTTCTAAGGATATATTTTTAAAGGCAACTATTTCGGAATCAGGATTTCACTACTAAAACAATTTTACCTATTTGCTTCTATGATTTTGTCAAGTTCTTTCTTCATCCTTGTCATAATCAGTGTCACATCTTGTTCAGCTGCTGTTGTTGTTGCTGCTGCTGCTAAAAAAAGTATCTTTGTGGAAGATCGAAAAAGTCCATTTAAATTGTAAACGTGCGTACAAAAATATGTTCTCTTCCTCCTTCTCCTTCTTGAAGAACTTCCCCGAGGAAGAGATAATTCAATCTGTCCAAATAAGGTCAAATGAGGCGTCTCAATCGTGTAAATTATTACCAAAGAAGGGCTTTGAATAGGAGGATGTTCTGTGATGTCTAGCTGGGACTCTTCCGTGGATAAGCCAACCAGTATTCTGCTCTTCTGCTCTGTCGTCGTTCTGTTTCTTCAACTTTTTCACATTCACAATCATAAAAAGGGTCTTATCTTAAGAGAGATGAGATGGAATTGCATTGGCGATGTTATGTAAATGGTGCCATATGGTTTGAGTTGACTTAAGTAACTTTTTTGCTTTTGGATACAACATTCTCATGGGGAATTGTAAGGGTAACTTAAATTCAACTCCATTCCTTACATTAAATTAATTCTTTGCATTGCAGAAATGCAAACAAGAATATATTTTTAAGTTATTTGCAAAGTTGAAGTTTGTTCTTATAGTTAGTCATCATATCGTTAGTCACGTATTTAGAAACTATTCTTTTGAAATTAATTAATGAAATTCACTCATTCCTTTGTAACCATTCTTTTTCTACTTTTTCTCTTACAAAGCTTAAGCCCCTCACATTTTTCAATTCATAATCATCAGTTTTGTCTTGTCTGTTAAGTTTCATTCATAGATTATGAAATAGGAGGAGGTTCAACCCACGTTCCCATTCTTACTCTTTCTATAAGTCATATAATCATTGTAAGTCTTGTGTTGATTGTTGTAAAACTTAAAAGTGGCAACAATTGAGGAGCCACTACCATCATCATCATCATCATCATCCAAAAGTTTTACATTTAAAACGATGATACACATTAGCATGATAATCACAACAGCATCAAGGAAGTTGAAGGGAAAACAAAGGCACTGTTAATTAGTCATTCGTCGTCTCCTTCTTATTATTATCATTCATAAAATAAATGTTTGGCTTGGATTAGAATTTAAAAATTAAAAAAGAAAGCAGCAGCAGCAGCAACAACTTTGAATTGCATTGCAATAGCAGTGACCAAACATAGGCATCAGTTATTCTACATTAAGCTTTGAAATTATTCATACAAAGGATGAATCATAAGAAAAATGTACGTCGTTCTTCTCTACAACAGTTCTGGCGATTGTTTGTTTCTCACAAGGAAAAAAAAGAAATGTGTAGTTATAGTAGTACGCTCGTAATGTAATTCGTAATATATTTTCTTTTGTATAAGTAATTTGCATTTGCATTCCTTTTGTCCTCAATAACGCCATCATCATTTTGGAGTCTCGACTAGAGCTCAACTTTTATTCTGTGTTCTGCTTTCTGAGCAGACATAGTGGCCTATCTTGAAGCTGGATCTAAATAGGAACTGAATTAAATTTATTTTTTTAATGAAACTGTTTTTAGAGTAGGTAGGTTGCTGTATGCTCTGCTATGCTCCGTTCTGTTCTTCTTTAGCCAATCTTCAATACATTTTTTACTCCTTTCACATTTGCATAAGAAGACGTACGTAATAATAAGAGCAAAGCAAAGACTAAAGAAGAAGAGAGTTTTAAGATTCGTAATTTTTAATAAGGAGGAAGACGCAAGGCGAATGGTAGTGAACGAACAAAGGCTTAATTAATTTTTTTCCGCATACGGCACAAAAACTTGTAATCAAATGCTTCGAGGAAGAAAATAAAAAAACAGAAGAGATTGTTTCGAAAAAAGTAGCATAGCCTGCTAAGACCTTACAAATAATCCTCCTAATCATAATAAAACTGGAGCTGATCTTCTTGTCGGCAATTTTTTTCTTTGGCAAAAGCTGGTGCACTTTCAAAACAGAACTATAAATGTAATGAGGGTGTGAATGACTCACAGTTTAGCTTAATATTTAGATTAAAAGAGTAGAGCAAAAGAGTGATGCAGGGAGCGAGCGAGCGAGCGGTTCCTTCTTTTAAGAAATTATTTGTAGGAGGAAGCAACCTAACATATTCAAAAGGACCGGCAAAAGGTCAAAAGGGTTACGAACTTATGGTCCACCTTCTTCATCATCATACAACAGCATCATCTCGAAACCCATCTGATTTCCTTATGTATTTCCAGTTTTGAATAAAATTGAATAAAAACAAACACTTTTTTTATGTCCATTCGCACGACTTATAGTGCCCTTCAGATAATTACTTAACGCACCAGCATGGATGCCACCCACCGTACCCAAAACAACCACCACAACGAACAATGATAACGAATAATAATGATGATCAACATTATTCCGCTCTTATTGTTTTATTGGGCAGGAATTAAGCTAGTATTTGTTGGGTTGGAATACAAATAATGTATTTTTATATGATGGTTTATAAATATGTATGAATATTATGATGATGATTTGAGAGAAGAGAATTGTGTGGGAACTGGAGTGATATAAAAATACGATGATGATGATGAAAGTGATTGCGATGAGATGCTCATAACATTATTATGGTAAGAACCATTAACTAATTAGGCGACAACAGGTTAAACTACAACGCTACAACAGGGTTCACCCTGTCCGTACAAAGCATGTATAAACCTAGAATTCAGTTTCTTCATTATCTCTGTTGCTTTATATAGGTACTGCCAAGTCCGCTTTTTTCGTGTATTGTTTTTCAATTTTCCCAGGTTTTGTTCGTTTTGTTCTAGTCCACCAGTTGATCCTCCAGGGTGGCCACTCATCTTCCAAGAGGAGAAGATAGTGTATTGACTATTGACATCTTGTAAAAATGGTCAGAAATGATCTCCTGTTTTGGATTTAGTTTTTGGACTTTTGGGGTGGTCCTTAGTTTCAACAGCAGCAACTGAATTTGTCCAAGTTACTATTCTGATCATAAACCCTCTCGTCGTCGTCACTGTTTTTAAACTTTGAGCAAATATGGAAATAAATTATAACATATTTTTTACTAACAAAAAAATCCAATGCAGAACACGAATGGAACAAACGTGCTTGTATTCGTTTCGTATTCCTACTACAAGCGGTGGAAAAATACAAAAGATATAAAAGTAATTCTGTAAAGAATGGAGAATGAAATGGCGTGATTTCGTAGTAAAAATCGGCGTAAAACCTTCGAATAAATTTGCTCATTTATTGAACTGGATAAAATATCTTTATGATGATCTAGATCAAGTTTAACAATGCATCTTGCACCAAAAGGCAATAATGGACTGGTCTTGCTCTTAATTCTTCTGGTGATCTACATCGCACATCAAGCCAAACTCATCTTTCTCTTTTTTACTGTCATGTGATGGATGAACGAACAAAAATTGTTTTGGGTTTTGGGATAGGGGTGGTGGTGGGAGCCGCGCCCTAATTTTACTCTCGTTTTTTATGCAATGCAAACACTTTTACTCATTGTTCCACCTGTTTTTTCTCCACTCCCTTTTACTACTGCACTCCAGTTAAACTGCATTTCTCGTTTATTCAAAATTTACAGATTTTTTGTATTATTTGCACTTGCACAGATGTTTTTTTGCAAACTCAAATCATAATAATTTTCTTTGAAATCCGGAATTCGGCAGTAAATGAAATAAAAAAAGAAAGGATTGTCATTGTATTGGTTACCATTTGTTGTTTCCATGCAATTTACTCAAGTGAAAATGTTGGTATTTAAATATTGTAATAATCTTCCAAACGACATCCTGCTTTTGTTAAATTTAAGATTCAAAATGTGAATTGTGATGTGATTAAAACTTTCGGTTTCAGTCTGATGTGATGTCCCACTCATCATTATTCTCTTTCAAATAAAAATAAACTCAAAAGAAGAACCAACTTAAAACTGATCTTTCTTTTTTAAAGCTTATTTTTATTTTTTTGTGAGTGGATTGAATTGAGGATTGTTTGATACCTTTTTGGAATGGCTTGAATTAGCACACAATAGCTCAAGAGGGGACACAATGGACGAAGGAGAAATAAAAAATCGTAATAACGGTTGTCATCCATCCATCTACCATCAGCATCACTTTCATCATCATCAAACAATTTACATTTGAAAAGAATGAAATCATCCTGTCCATCGTCCTCCTCTTCTTCTTGATAATACAATTCTTTAAATATGATGATGATCATCATCATCACTACCACTACCACCACCATCATTCCATCTTCCCACACATTTCTCAAAACAAAACTGTGCTTACTACGAGATAAAAATAAAAAATCCAATACAACAATTCAATCCAATGACATTTATTTTAAAGTCAATCCAAACTAATCTCTCTAGAAAGAATGGAGAGAGAAAAAAATTATAAATGGCTTCAAAACTTTCCATCCATCTATCTTTTAACCATCTACAATCCATAAATTATAATAATTATTCTTTTTTTACTCGTTTGAATTGAAACTTTAAAGTCCTTTCTCAATATGTTTATCTAGTTTTTCTTCCATTCTTTAACATGCAATAATATTACAGGCAAAAGGTAACAGCCGTGCGATATGATATGATATGAGCTGAGAAAGCTTTTTCGTGTATTGTTCCCATTGTTCTCCAAAGTCTTCTTCTTAATTGCGCATTTTATTTTTGGATCTGAAGTGAGAAGGTAGTATGGATAAGTAAAGATGGGTAGTTTTTGTATCGAAATTTGTTTTCCCTCTCCTCCTTTAGCTCCCCCTCCTTCTCCTCTTTCACCATCATCATCGCCACTGCACTGCCACTACTACCTCTTCTGTGTCTTACGTACTTAGCCTAGGCCATGGGAAAATTCTGTTTCGTATTTTTATTTGACTTTTTTATGTGTGTAGGAGGAACATCCCTATTCGATTCAATCTCGATTTTTTTCCCATGTTTTCCTGAACAGGACAAATTATATATCTGTATTAAGGAATGAATATGTATAGATATGCAGTAATTTTATCTTCCAAATCTAAACTTAAACTTATTACTATTCTGTTGATTCTTTTTGTCTGAATAAGAATCAGACAATTTAGATTTACAATTTACAAAGACAGTTTTTTGTTTTATTGTTTTATTTTTCTTTTTTTATAAAGTAATTGTTAATAATAAGTACCCTTTCCATATACAAACATTGGGGTAAAATGAGATTCCACTTTATTTTAAATGAAATGCAATTCTGCATGCAATAATATTTCAAGAGACAAGACTGACTTGCATAAAAAAATTCTACTCAAATTGATTTACAATCCCTGTATAAAGATCCTTCCCTCAGATTAGTGTAAAAACCCTGTCATTTCACTGTCATTTCGCAAATTATAGCTTTCCTCTCTCGCGCTCTCATGCGCTTGCAACTTGTGTGGAATTATCCCATCAAATATCAAATCAAGAAACCATTTAAGTGTATTTATATGGACGAGTAAGACCAGCCCACCTCACCTCCAAACACTTTTGTTATTAAATGAGTCAAAATCATCATCATCCTCATCATTATCAAATCAAATAAAAATCTTTATACACAAGTTTATATATTTTTTTTCTATTTTGTATTTATTTATTTATATTTTTATTTGTTTTTCCTGTGGTCATATATCACCCTTGCAAGTCGAGTATTTTGTCACTTTGTCATCGTCATTATTATCATTGTGGCAGAGAAGTAGGTAGAAGGAGAGAGAGAGAGTAGAGTAGAGTCGCTGAAGTATTCATCTATTCAGGATTCTCTCAAGTCATTTTACGACATGTCATTACACCTTGTAATTCCCCCTTGTTTTCTGTCACCTCGTTTGAGCCTCTCTACCAAAAACAATGAAGCTGTTTGTTTGTTTGTTGCTTGTAGTAATTGCATTGCTGCGCAGTGCAGTGCAGCTGTGAAATGTTGGCGGTGGCGATATGCGATGGTGGTGGTAATCCCATTTTCTCTATAAAACTAATTGTAAATTACTTTGAAAGGACAATCCTCATTTTAATAATACGTGAAATCATCGAGAAAAAAAATTGTACATTTTTTTAATAATGAAAGAAAGAAACAAGGTTTTAGCATTATTTTCTTCTCCTCCTTTTCAAACGAAATTGCACGCGTATCGTTCCCCCTTTTCTTGTGTTTTTTGAAGATTTATCTTTACAAAAGCTATAAATCAGCAAGGACCCTTCTTCATCATCTCCTCTTCTTTCTCACTCGAACTTCAGCAGCAGCAGCGTTTTTTTTCTTCACGATGATGAATTTACTGATCTTTGCGGAGGTGGAATACTATCCACTTCAGTGCAAATGCTCACAAGAAAACAAACGTGAAATGAGGTACGTGTGAGATTAAGGTTTTGCTGCAGTTGTTGTTGCCATTGCGTTTTGTTGCTGCTTGTGTGGCATACGGGAATTGAGAAAGGAAAAAGAGGAGAGAGGAGGTTGCCTATGACATGGTCCATTACAAACCTTTAAGTTACGGTTATGTTGCTTTGCTTTTGTTGAGTTGCGTTCCGTTGAAACTGAAAGAAAAGAAGAACCAAGCCCAACTTTAAACTACCAAAGTCGTGAAGATCAATTTCATGCCATTTCTCTATAAATACAAAGTTTATTATTACAAAAAATATTATTATGTTTTTTCTCTCTCGTTCTCTGGTTATTTCTTAATTTAGACATAGACAGACTTAGCCACAGACACAACTTGATTATTATTACATAATCAGAATTATCGTCATAGTCATGATTTTATGCCGATTACTCAAACGATTGTTGTAAGTATCTATATGCAATGAAAATAGAGCCATATCGGAAACGTTGCATGAGTGGAGCTAAAGCGCGAAAAAGAATAATAATTGACAAGAAAAAGAAATAATACAATCGAGGAAAAAAACATTTTCGTAACTTGATTGCAATGGCAATATAATATTTATCATAATACAGTAAACTCACATTAACATTCAATAAGTAAAGTAAGCATTGCGTTTTTTCTTACAATTAGCGTTTGCATTTGAAGAAGGGGGAATACTCAAATCCATGACGAATACTTGACCACCCAGACAAATCCAAAACCCAGATCGAATACAATCATTTCAGGTTGCTTAATATTTTTATTAGAGAACAATCAAATCGAGAAAAAGTAAGAGAAGAAATCTAAAAACACATTTTTATTATTCATAAGGGATTGTCAATTCGATAATTAATAGGGGATTCCAGGTCACGTTTTATTCTTACATCCATCTATCCTTTAAATCCGTGCGGGAAAGAAAATGCTTTTGAAATAAAATGAATGCAAATGCAAAGCACCTAAATGTTATCATTTTGGAGATTTTCAGCGTTTAAGTTACGTAATTGTGACACTAACACTGAAAACTATGCTAATATTAAATGATAATGTGATGATGTGATGATGTTATTTCTGTTGCACCTTATAAATATCATTCTTTTTGTTCAGCATTTTTTTGTTTCGTTGGTCATGTCTCTTTTGGGGAAAACATGACAGTTTTAGTGTTGAATTGGACAAGATACTTGAGCTTGATAGAACAAAACCAGCGCACAAGTTTACGCACTAGGAAGGTTTAAAAATTTACGAACGACAAGCGTGAAAGCACCAACGCTGGATGTAATAACGTGCGTGCAATATTACCCCTTCTGGATAATAAACATCAGCATCACCATCATCATCATTGTTACTATCAGGAGCTCCAGCAACAAAATAAAAGTCAGGTGCTTTACCACGGCTGATTGTTATTAAGTGTGAAAGTTTATTGGAAGCGAGAAAACCACATTATTCCAGCATAAGTGAAGAGATAATCCTATCCAGAAGAACTTTTTTCTTCTTGAAAAAATTCTTTTATTTTCATTTTACGGAATAAGCAGCAACTGTTGCCTTAAACTATGCAGTTTGAATAGAAATGGGTGAATTAGTGATTTACTTATTATGCAGGATAAATGGAAACCATGTGCATTGTCTTTGGCTCTGTCTCAAGTCAATATTTATTTGAATTGATAAAAAGGAAACGCTAAAAAACCCTTACATGTTTTTCAGGAATTACATGCCTGATGTGAGCTGGACGTGATTTACTTAAGCATGATGATCTGCTCTTGCTATGCTACAAACACAACGGAATCGCCCTAATAATTTGTTACACTTTTTCATTCAGCATAAGTTCAGAACTGGAGCAAGCTAGATTGTACCTGTAGTTAGGTAACAAACTACACAAAAAGGCACAGGGAAAATATTTCTTCTGAGGAGCAGTACTAGAACTGGAATCAATTTTATTTTATCTGCGTAAGTTACGATATAGGCTTGAAAAATACGTATCGTACGGAATATTATGGAATTGAAAGCAAAGATAAATTTTGCTGTTGCTGAATTGAATGGACATTACCTAATCATGAATGATCATTCATGCTCTTAAATGTACTGGAATGAAATCATTTTACAAACATTTATCTTCTTTTCTCACTTATTTCTCCGTTTTTGTGAATATGAGTTTTTTTTCTAAAAAGAGTGGTACTCAAATAGGTAACAGAGTTGTAGTAACAGTGCATCCTATTCAATTGACACCAGTGCACCTTTGCGTTCCTTTTCTTTTGCTTTAGGGTCCGGGTAGCAATACTTTCCAGATGGGATCATATCTTTTTCCCTTTCTTGCAAACAGAAATTCTCTTTTTTTTTTACAAAAGAAGATACAAGTAAAATGGAAATCACGGATGGGTGAAGTTTATTTTTTCGATTGTCCTTATACAAAGTTTACAAATATTTATTGCAGTTTGATAAATGATATTATGACAATTCCGTAATTTATCGGATTATGTAAAGAAAGATTTTAAGATTAGCGATGCTATATGCTTTTATGTAATTTTACTCAATTTTATTCAAACACGGTGGCATCTTTTATTTTGACTTTATACCCACGTTTTGAAAGTATTTAGCAGAAGCCCATTTTTTATGGGAATTCACTCAATGACGTCTTTGACTATAACAAAAGTTTTCTTGTTGAACTTTATTTTTTTGTGGTTTTGGCTTTTGTGGTGGATTTTGTCAGCTTCTTTTCAGTTTTTGTTGGGCACTCGACAAAGATTAAGTATAGCGTGTGGGGAGATGAGGTGATGAAACGAAATAATGTTTTCTCCCTTCGTCTCATAAAATCCGTAGTAAAAGTTGCAGCATTTGATTTTCGATGTACTACAACAGTTTTTGAAAGATTGAAAGAACATCAAACAAATATTTGAACAAAATTTACAAATAAATAAATGAATAATATACGAAAGAGCAGAATGCTTTACAGAAGTTGTTGACATAGTGGAAAAGCTCAATTGACAAAAAAACTGATAACGAACAATAAAGACTTGTAATTTTTATCCCCACTGCATAGCTAAAAATATCATCTATTTTTTTTAAAAAATGAATGAGATTTGATGAGCTCAAACAAATGTATAAACTGAAGCTTTTCTGAATGAAGCATTTTATTTCATCTTTTTGTAGAACGGAATTCTTTTACCTACCGCAATAAATCAAATATGGATGGGTTACGTTGCTAAATAGGAGGATACAATGATTTCATTCATAAATAAGTCCCTATAATAAGTATGTAGTTTTATAAAATGTTCTTTTTTGAGAAAAATATTTTGAACAGAGATGAGGGAGCAGAGAGAGTTCATGTTAGCTAGTTTCTTTGAAAATCAACGGGTGGGTGTGAAAAGGCATTGCAAAAATGTACCATTTTTTAAACACGTACAATTACTTTGTACGGTATTTGTTTAGTGTTTGATGGTCTTTTCTACCAAACGTTTTGTTGTAAGAGAAAAAAATTACGAGTTTAAAATTGTTGTGATTTTATTCTGAGAAAAAATACATGTACCAAACTCAAACTTAATCGAGTTCTGATTGAAATAGTATCTCGTTGCATAAATTGTATCGTAGCTTGTTTCAAACTTCGAATTAGCATCAAAAAGCTATTATCAAATGAGGTTAATTTGATTAAGTACTTTGTTTATCCCTTTCATCACCAACCAGGAGCCGTTTTTTTTGTTTTCCTTTTGAAACCCGAAACAAGAATCCGTAATCCCTACTGACGTTATTTCGATAACAATTATATTTATAAAAGATTTCATATTGATAATCAACCAGCACTTCAAAATCTGAGAAGAGCGTTCACAGAATAGAAAGTAGAGTCAGAAATCTTTTTAGTCAGTCTGATACTTTCTATGCCACTTGTTCTGTTGTGATTCTTTACAGGTTCAAATTTCAAAAAGGGAATGATGATTTATTATCCCATTAGAATTCTTCGGTATAATTGCTAACCGGCAAATTCCCTTTCTCTCTGCCTGCCTTTCCTTGCATTAATTATTTTTAATAAAAACCCGGGGAGATGAGAAAACCGTCGGACCAACCGCAACGCTAACCAGCATCGGAAAATAAATCGATTCTTATTTGATCATCATTAAAGAAAATTTAAATGTAAAAACAGTCTAAAGTGGAGACGGAAGATTTGAGGTCTCAACTCAAGTCAATCATCATTATTATACTTACTTACTAAATTTCTTTTCCAGCAGCGACGAATCAAGTCGCGTATTAACGAGAGCTATTTAAAAGCGAGATCCTTCATCAATTCACAACCTTTATTTAAATGCAATGCACCGAAATTGAGCATAAAAAGCAAACATTTAAACAACCAAACACGTCTTTCTACCGAATTAACATGAAAATGGCTGATATTTATATTACACATTGAAATTAACCCTTTTGGTAACATATCCATATTCATTCCACTTAAATGTTGATGTCGGGTCGTCGATTTTTTTTACTCAATTTCTATAAAGTGCTGCGCATTGGATGAAGTTGAATGTTATCGTGTTTCTTTAGTTAAATTAATTTTGATCGACGATGGAAAAGGATTACGTATGACATGTTTAAGAAACAAACCATTATGAAAATGTGTGAAGAGTCATCATCAATCTCTTTCTCTCTCTCTCTCTCACCCCGTCTTACACTATTTGACTTGTTTTTGAATTGACCAATTTTCAAAAGCTTTCATTCATTCCCTATTTAAAACATCAAAGCGCGGCATTGTTAGCAATGAAATGAGGAGACGGGAGGAATATAATCGGAGGAGCTCATACATCACAAAAGAATCAAATTTTATCATATTTTTTTATTTATTATTCTGTTTTTACACACTCTTTAAATGTTCTCAGCTCATCATACATCAACGTCACTCTTCGCTCAATTGTTTTGTCGTGCTGTGCCTGACTGAATCAGCCTGAGAGAGAGTAAGAGCGAGAGAAAAAACTTTTTTCTAGAACTTCTACTCTATAGTAGTAGAAGATCTACGTGTAACCGATACTTACTTATCAATCGCTACGTTTGTCTGCTGCTGATGCTTTCCTTTGATTTGTGAAAAAAAACTCCATGCTATTTGTTGGTGTACCTGTACCTTGTTCCCAGCAAAGTTTTTAATATTAAGTATACTATAGCGGTATTTTTGCGCATTTTGTGTCAGTATCACCCAAGAATCTGCAAATCTGAAATGTTCATATTGTGAATAAAAATGACACAGG
>JAHZNJ010003622.1:0-20599 GCA_027744475.1 Lepidocyrtus cf. sotoi NNG-2020
AAAAATTACGAAAAAATTCACCATACATTACCATTAACGATAATTGGTATTTTAATTAATTAAATCGTTAATTACTCAAAACCCTTTGACTTAGACAAAAAATGAGTATCACCACTAAATTTGGCGTGGCGAAAAACATAGGATACAATGTTTCTCGTACCCAAGTGCAGGTACCCATCAGGGATGTTTTGCTTGTTAGTAGGAAATATGAATCCACGAACTTCTTGCATAAAATATTTCATAAGGTAGCTAGTAAACATTACCTCACCGTCACCACTATCACTAATAAACCTAAGCGTGAGTGCTAAAGTGTATTTGACGGAGTAACTCTCTAATCTCATCAACCTACATTCGTCTATCCTTCTAAAATTAAATACATTGGTAAAAATCAATACCAAGTATAGACCTCGATTAAATTACCAACTGTAAAAGTAAAATTGTAATCTCTAGTTTCATTCATATTTGTTGAAAGTGCACCCTAAAGCTCTAGTCAGTCTGCAGCAATACTATTAACTCTTTCATCTCATTATAATAAATCTCTTCAACGCACCCATTTAAAAATCATTGAAGATGCAAACAAACATTCGATGGGTAATTATGTAAACAGCTTCAGTTACTCTATACTTCTGCGCACAACCAGAATCTGCTTTAAATGATAAAAATATGTTTAAATAATAAATATTTGGTCGAAATAGTAGATGAAATGAAACAGGAAAGCTAATAAGCAATAAACTTGCGTAGTTATTTTTTACTACCACTTTTGTGTGTCGTTAATCGTTATTCGTTTAGAGTGCGGAGAGGCGACAACTTTTGCAAAGTTAGTTGCTTGCAGATGCTGTTGAGAGAAATGTAGTGAGTATAATAGTGCTCAGAAGAGTAGAAAGTACATATTTTCGAAAACTAATTAAATCTGTCTGTCCTTAATTATGTGGGGTATTCTTGACATCTTTTAACCCAGGTAAAGACAGGAGTGTCGTTGGTGGTCTTTTTTAACTTTATTTTTATTACAAGGGACTTTAATTAGGGGTAGGTCAACTCCCACTAGTGACATTAGCCTTCCTCGTTATTCGAATACATCGCCAACAGAAATGACTTCGTCATTATTAAGTGGGACAGGCTTTCCTATTATGTTGATCCCCGTTCTGGGGATAGTTGTGATTGTGGCCATAATTAACATTTGTGTACGGAGGAGATCCTGTGACAATATCGACATGGTAAATTATAAGATTTTATTAAACTGCATCTAGTATTTAGAAGAATTCTGCTACTAACTACTTAAATTTGATAATTTGTTTCAAATAGTAAAATAATATTTTTTTGTAGAATTCAGTTCGGAAAAGTTCAGATGCAGTTGCAATGGATGATATCACGTCAAAATGTTAAAATTTTATTTTTTTTACTAGTGTAATAAATATTGAGCATTGGTTAAGTCATAAGCTAGAAAAAATCGCATAGAAGTTTTAGAAATAAATAATTTTTAACTGTTTGTTCACTGCGAGTGATTGACATGGATTGATTTAATCACACTTTTTAATGCAACATCATTTTTCTTATAATAATTTAGTTTATGATAAGGCTCATTCATTGGCTTTCAACAGTTTAGCGTAGCACAACCACAACAAAAATGTTTTTATCAAAGATAAGTATAGTAAGAGTAAGTTTTGTAACATATTTCTTTTTATCCATTTTGCTATCCTATTCTTGTGTATGCACGTCTTCATATATTCCCGACAAAGCTTGGCCAACTTTTATAAAGGAGCCAACATTATCTCTAGAAAAATATGGCTCTGCAATTGCAGTTGACCCGTTAAACACTAGCAACAACGTTATTATCCTTCACAGAGGAAAACCAACCGACAATTTAAATTCAAAAAATGGTAGTGATGATTTAATCAAAGAAGATGTGGTTCTGATTGTGGATTCCTTCACGGGGGAAATTTTAGCCACTTGGGGGAGAAGCCTTTTTGTTAAACCTCATGGAATTGAAGTATCAGATAAGGGTGACCTTTTTGTAACAGATGTGAAGATGCATCAAGTGTTTAAGGTTGGTAAATTATCGCCATTGTTTGCACAATACTGATAACGAATATGCATGTTTAAATTTTAAATTGCCAAAAATATTTTCTGCGAAAGTTTAAGCGATCCGAGAATGGACTTCAATGGGATTCTTTGCCAGAATTTGTCTTAGGACAGAAGTTTGTCTCTGGAAAGGATTCGTCCCATTTTTGTAGCCCAGCAGATGTTGCCGTTTTACCTGTTACCAATGAATTTTTCGTAGCTGATGGATATTGTAACTCACGTGTAGTAAAATTTAGCGAAAGAGGAACGTACCTTGGAGAATTTGGAGCTGGAACTTTAAGTACAAGCTTATCAGTAGCTACTATGACGCCTTTTAATGTTACTCATGCCATTGCCATCTCTATACCTTTTCTTGGCTCGCAACAAGTAATTAGTGAAGATGAAATTCCTTCTTTGGTTTTTGTTGCTGACAGAAATAACGGTAGAGTTCAAGTTTTTACATTGAAGAATTGGACTTTCCTGTACGAAATTACCCACAACGACTTTGAAAGTGAAGAAAAGAACATGATTTTTAGTTTGTCGCTGACTGCCCCAACAATACTTTACCCACATGGAATGCTCTATATCATCAATGGGCATTTACCATTAGGCCAATCAAGAATATTTCGATTTGTTGTGAATCATCAAGGTTTTAAACTAATGGACTCGTTTCAAGTTACTAGTCCTGGCTTAGTAAAAGAAGATCATCATTTAGTAGAAGATCAGAATCGTATAGAAAATCCTCACGATATAGTAGCGTCTTCTGATGGGAGCTCATTGTATGTCATTGAAGCATACAATCATTTAGTTGTAAGAAAATTTATTTGTGGTACAAAAATAAAAACAGCCACTACTGCTGCTGGAGTACCCAAAATAACTAGTAATTATTTAATTGAAGCCTATTATGTAATTATTATAGTTTACGCATTATTTGCAAGTTTAACCTAATAACTGTTTGGCAAGATGCTGCGCTTGCGTTGGTTTGTTAATGTTGCATTGATTTTTTTTAGAATAAATCATGTCAAACGATACCGACTGACTTCAGTTTAATCTATCATGTCATTCAAGTTTACAATCTTCTTAAAGAATACGTTTTTATTACGTTGTTCCAGGTTCTTTGCTGGTTATTATGCTGTCACCTACTATGAATAGATTAAAAAATTGAGTCAACTAAGATTAGATAAACATAACCTCACCAACATAAAGGAACTGACGAAAGCTTCAGTCGACTTGCTAAAAACCATAATATTTTATTGCTGATTGCTGTATTGAAACTTAATTCTTTTTATTGCAAGATTACAATTTTCATGGCTCTGTATAATTAAAGTAAAATTTAAGAATCTTTGAACCACCTTGAACGTTTTACAAAGAAAAGACTTCATGACTATATGAGTAAGACAAAATTCTAAGCAATAATGATAAAGGTTTGTTTATGTTTAATTTTGTAAATAAAGTATTAAGCAGAAGAAACTAGTAGAGCTGTTGCTTTGCCTGTTAAATGAGTTAAATCCAGTTATATTGTGTATTTTCTACTATACAAACCCGACCGACTTGAATTCTCTGAACTGAACGACAACAAACATAAAAGTTAATTTTAGGAAAGGAATTTTTATGAATACCTACTTTGGCAAAAAGTGCGAAGTCATTAAATTGAAATAGTAAGCTAGCCTCGTTTTTTGGTTCATACGTGAAATAAACTTTAGCTAATCAGTCGCCCGGTTAAATTTACTTTGCTTTTGCTTGCACATTCGTCGCTGTCGAGTCACATGTCTGCTCCTTCTGTTTCTGTCACTATGACATTTTTCCTACTTCATGAATGAAGCAAATGGCTTTTTTCATTGCAATTTTTTATATGAAATTAAAATGGAATCATATGTCTATCATTTACTACACATCCGGTACAGGATTTGAACAGATTAGATTAAGTAAGTATAAGGCTGTGCTGTGTGTCACAGTGCCACTATCACTGCGATGTGTTTAGTTAGAGAAGTTGAGAGAAGAGAGATGCGATTTTAAATTGCAGATATTTCATTTGGATAAAAATAATGCAATTTCAGTGCTCCTAGTACGTTGTTACAATTGCACTGCAATGAGATTTTAAGTTTTGCTGGCGTAGCAGATTTTGTAGTGGCCGATGATGGTGGCCATGATCATTTCATTTTTTTCTATACAACTTCGTATAACACCAGCTAGACTTCGTATTAATTTAAAATTGTTTTATGCGCTTTATTTTCCCTTTTTAAAAATAATTGAAGCCATTATGAATCTCTACGTCAATCATGGTTGCAGTTGATACGTAATAGTAGTCTATCTCCAGCCTAAGCGTCTATTTACTATTGACCATTACACTATTAAAGTTCCTGTTTACCCTTTTGGTATAGAAGAAAACGAGTGATGAAATGGGGATGAAAAGATCGTTGAAAGCCATCAGGTGGTTTCCTCATGATAAAAAATTAAATGTCCATTAGCGTAGGATGGATTCAAATTCAAAATTATAATAATGATCCATCTGTCATATTAGAGGAAACATGAAATAAAGTTGGTGGCTCATGCATACATGGTTGTCGCAAAACGTCCTAAGGATTGTCCAGCCAGATAAACATTTATGAAACTGAAAGCCATCTCAGCGTAACGAATTAAATTAAAATTGAAGATTGGATCGACATGAGGGTCATTTTTTATTCTTTCTGTACGCATTATTTAAGTTGCAAATTTTAATATTTAATGTGCTCTTCATGATTCCGTTCTATGCATATAGGTACATACATGCCTAGGTAGGTAACTAATCTGCTATGATTGCTTGCGTCTTGCGTTGCGTTGCGATGCACGTGAAGGAGACGTTGCTCTGCTCATAAAGAGAAATTTAAACCCGAGGGCATGGAATTTTTTTGTGGTGGTGGTGGTGGTGGTGGAGAACTTGGTAGGCGGTGGTGGTGAAGTGGAGAAATGAAAATCCTCTGTGCAAAATTTGATAATGATGATAACGATGAGCATTAATGCTATAATAACTTGACAGATGACTATGACGATGGGCCAAGCACGCAACATCAAGTCAGATAATTTCAACTTTTTGCATCCCTCGACAAAAATTGTTGGTCCGGGGGATTGGGATTAAAACAGATTTTGCTTCAATTACACATTCTCTGCATTCTAAATTTATATGGTTAGAAAAGTTAGAATATGTGTTCGGTCTAAATTGCCTAATTTTGTCGGTAACTCATTAAATAATTATAACGTCTGGACTGGAAAGGGATGGCATTTTGATATGATGCAAGGAAAAAATTGCAAAAATCATCCAATTGCATAGTCAAGTTAATAAAACTTTTTCGGTAGTTTTGCAGTCGCAACGAAACGTGACATGAGATCGAGATGAAGACAATTTAATCTATCAATATTAATATCCATTAAGGTTCAACAAGTTTTAACACTTTATTGAACAAGCAGGTTCAAAAAAGCGCAAATATTTATAATTCTGGAAGCATCTAAAATTATATTGAGTAGACTGACCAACCCATTCGCAATGGCAATGATTTTTAGCAAAGGATTAAGTAACATCAGGTTTGTTGAACATGCATGAATGGGCAACTTGGATTAAAGGAATTTTTAATCATTTCTCGTTTGCAATGCAAGATAGAAAAGTTGCCAATTCGGCCATTTTTATCCTTCAATATTTAATAACTTTCAGATATTAAATTGCAAGTAAAACCCGATTGAAATTCTAAAATTTCTTTTGCAACTTTTAAAGAGAAGGATTTATATGACGCCTGCCTTGCTCCTGCACAAACGCAGTAGTAAAAAATGATTTTTAAACAATGAAATCCAACTTTACATTGCATAAATATTTCATAAGAGTACTGCACATTGAGGATGTCGAGCTCAGCGGAAGCTTCATTTTTGTCTTTACAAGCAAGGTCATGTCTTGGCTCCATTTATAACACAAAAATAGGCAAATGCTACACAATCCAATGATCGTTCTCTATAAAATGTGATAACGTTGTGTCTGCTTGGTTAACAATGACAACAACCTACCAAGCAAGGCCTTCCGGAAATGCAGCACACAAGTTAGACATTATTCAGTGACATTAATACAGAGCATCAACTGACCACGACACGATACATTGCTTTTGCTCACTTTTGGGTTGTGTAAGTGAGTAATTAGGTGCTGTTCACGAGCATACAATTAAGCAATAAAACTTCCTATTCGTTTCTAATTCTTGGAATTCCAGCTTTCAGAAACAGTAATGCAGTTTTAGATAAAATTAATGCTAAAAATTTTCAACTATTTCTGCAACAAACTTGCCCAAGTTTTAAGAAGCTACAAATTGCTGCAAATTGTACAATATTAGTAGGCTTGCTAGATGCTAGGCTTCCATTGGAAGAATCGTACTAACGTAGAGCTTTTGTCGTTTTTGCTGACATGAGGTGGGTAATTTTCTAATGCTATGCAATATGGCGTGTTGAAATACAAATTAAAGGGTTTCATTCACGCTCGCTCGCTACCACCATGTTTGTTCAAATTAGACAAATTATAATTTGTTTAACTCTTTTTTGCTTTGTCATCATAATCATCAGAATTAAGTTTGTATATATACACTGTGCTTTAAAAGTAGGTGTGCATTGGCAACTAAGAATTATTTTTCTTAAAGTAAAAATTATTATAACTATGGTGATGTATCATTTCTCCATGGATATCAAACTTTTCCCTTTACAATTTAATAACAATGCACACCTACTTTTAAAGCACAGTGTACTATAATATTCTGTATAATGATGACAATAAATTGTCGAATTTGCAGATCATTCCTGTAAACAACCATTATTTATCATAATTAGTATTTATGTTTAGACAGAGAGAGGGAGAGAGCAGTTTGAGCAGCAGCGCAGTAATGATAGCAAGTATATAATGCCTTTGCCTTATCAAGCTATGTAATTCCCTCGATTGCCTTGAAACTTTTTCTCTGCCAGGGTTGTTTACTCTTGTGGCTTAGAGGATGTGGGAGAAGGGTTGAATTGAAGTGAGTAAATGCAAATAATAATGGAAGGAACCTTTTTTCTTACTCAAGTTGGATTTGGATTTCAGTTCTCATAATCATAATCACATAGTCATTTAAGGACACATCTGGTGGCAATTTGTGAGCTGTGATGTGATATGAACAAGACAAAAAATGTGGAATTGTTGAAAGAAATCTTCCATTTTCCCTACTAAACAGTGTAGTTACGCAGCAAGCAACAATTCATAATCATCTTTTTCCACCACCCCACCAACAAAACTATAATGAGTAATACAATGAACACTGCGTAAGCACCATCAACATGCTCATAAATAAAATGCTTTTTTGTTGAAGTGTTTGTTTGTGTTGCAAAAGCATAGCTAACGGCTAAATGACGGAAAGTTCATTTTCATTAAGCATCAAGACACGCGAAAAAAACTGAATTAACTCGTATTAAGGCAGGACTACCTAATTTCTGCGTAGAAATAGATTCCAGCTTTTGTTTCAAAATTATCGTTAGATATAAAATGAGATAAGGCAAAAGGCAATGATCAGCATTAGTAAGTTCAACAGTCTAAGAAATGAAATGATGTCATGTTCATCCCGAAACTTTTTAATAAAATATCAATCAGGTTGATTACTTCTCTGAATTAAGATGTGAGATTCGTTTTACTGAGAAAAAGGGATGTTTGGTTTCAAAACAAAACATTATTGACAATAATGCTAAAGAAAAAACACGTGTCATTAAATCTTTTAAAAATAAATTTTCTCACAGAAATTATCTGTCAAGCTCAAGATTTTTGGAGTAGGTATGCAGTATGCATTGGATTTGTTCTGGCTGATTTCGGTATGATGGTCGATCAAAACATAATCAAACACCTCCGACCTCCATCCGTTTCACTACCAACAAAAATTAACAAACAGTTTAAGTAGAATTTTGACTTTATATGATTCAGCAGCAGGATTTGATTGAATGAGTCGAGCTTGTAGAATAGGAGAAAGACTTGAATAAGAACATGATGCTCTCCCTCCGACTACCACCACCACCACTGCACTGCGCAGCGCAGCCAGACAACATGCCTACCATTCCAAGCCAAATACCAAGACCGAGCAAACCTTTGCTTTGTTGCCAATTTTTTTGTTCCGCTTTAGTTTGCATACAGCTCTCAATAGAACAACAACTCAAAACTAGCTAAGCTCCTCGTTCTTTGTGATACTGTGTCGTTATTGCATTGTTTGTAGCAGCGTTTTCTTGGAGTGTGTGCAGAACATCTTTGTTGCAAAAATTGACATCTGCATACCATTCGTTCGACTTTAGCTTGTTATCTAACAAAACTTGTGGTAAGGAAAAAATGGTGAAAGTATAAAAATGGTCCTTATAATTAATTATATTTATTTATTTATGCTATTGTAAATTATGGTTTAGCATATTTCAAATTGCACAGAAAAATATCTTTAAGGTAGTAAAAAATGGACTGTGCTATTGCTAGGCGCAACTGTATTTTTCTGGAATAGGCTTTGCTCATAAAATTTTTTTATTGGAGATAAAAATCGTAAACTTAGCGTTTTTTAAAATTGGCTGGTGATATGCATAGACATGATAGTAGTTCTTATTTTCATAATATCCAGTTTTAAAACAAAGTAAATTATTTAAATCTTTTATTAACTGTTGAGGAAAACGTCAGCATAATATGCCAATCAGAGGATAAAGCGTCTTAATTAGCGATTATCAATTTTGATTGCGAAATTATTTTGACAAATTTACAAATATTTAATCGCAAATGATAATACAGATAATACGTATGAAAGACTTTTAGTCGCAGTCATAATAAACAGAATACCTAACTAAAATTAACCCTTTTTTGTTTGTTTACTATTGACACATCGCCAATCAATCCAATTGTTGCTAATTAAATTACTGTGATTTAACTTCATAGTAATTATTACAATGTAAATAATAAATAATAATACGAAAAAAAAAGAAAAAGGAAAATAGGAATTTCCAAATCCCCTAATGGGGTTTATTGCTTATTGTGTGCGTCCAAAAACCAAAACCTCAATAAATCACAACTCTTTTGCTTTTAACACTAGCCAGTAATAACAGGATAATATAGCCTTGAGGTTGATATAAAAGAAATACTACATATTTTGTGATAATATTAAGTACGAGCTTAATAACAAGTTAATGGATGGTTCTTCTCAAACTTAAACATTTTATGGTTTTGTTATTGAAATATTTCACAGGACATTAAGAAAGAAAACGCAGTGCGTTTTCCTTTTTCATTGCATTGCAATACTATTAACTCTTTTTTTCTTTTCTTTTTTGGTATTTCATGTACTGCATTCCGTTTTTCCAGACAATCATAATTGCGAGTCGGCGGCCCTGTTGAAGGACTTACAAAATAGGAAATACAAAAAGGCTTGGCCTTGACAGTTCTTCAAACTTCTTCAGCAAAAAATTTTGCTTTGTTTATTAAAAGACAAATTTTCCACAATACCTTTCGTTTTAAGTACCTACATATTTAAGCAAAAAGGAGCAGCACCTTCTCCTAACCAAAATAAACGGATTAGGAGAAACACGAGAGTAGCATAGCTGCACACTGCAAGTTAAAACGAAAGCCTCAGCTCATTACATCACGCCATATCAATTTCAGTTTGAGTGTGGTTAAAGAAATGTAACAATTTTCTGTCCAATTCGTGGTGAGCGATATTTTACCAAGAAAACATTACGAATTTAGCCATTGCCTTCTTAAACATTAGTCTTAAGCAGTGCCTGTTCATCTGACTGCGCAGTTTTTATGCGGATTAAGTCTTATTTAATTAAAAAAGATTTGTTTTAAAAACTTGAAATGGGCTATACCTACACACCCCGCCACTTCCGGAAGCCAACAAGGTCTGAAATATTCTTTAAAAATGTGCTGGTTACCATCAACACACTATTCGCAGTGTTTGGATTCATCCTCTTTGTGTATGGTTTCGGTGGCAAAGCCTCCATTAATCGGGTCACTTATATTTCCATCACTGAAAATGGAGGGAATATGTTTCAGGCTACTTCAAATTTCTTAATCTTTCTTGGAATTGTTTTACTTGTGATTGGCGTTTGGGGACTTTTTGGTTTTCATTCCTTGTGCAAGTCTATTTGCTACATTGGACTTTTATCTATACTTGCATTCGTGGACACTGGCTTAGCTGCTTACTCTTCATCTATTGAAGAGTACGCGAAACATTCAGTTGAAGATAATTTAGTCCGTAGTCTTTCAACCCTGAAGACCTTCAAGGATCCCATGGATCCCTCAGCTCAGTTCTTAATGACGAACTGGAATGCACTCCAGTCTGAATTAAAGTGCTGCGGAGTACATGAATACAAAGATTGGTTCGTTTCCTCCCCAATAGCGCAAAGGAGGATTGCCGATAGTAATAAAGAAGACAATTCAATCAATTTAAATAATACAGTAGATTCCGCAAAAGATTCTGACAAATTTGTAGCCATTTCCGTCCCAGACAGTGAAGATATCATGAGAATTCCCCACTCCTGCTTTAAAAATGGAGATGACGGACTATTAGAAGAAGACTTTCAAACTCCGGTTAGTCAAGAAACCATATTGGAGAACATTTATAGCGATGGCTGTCTAGAGAAGACGGTAGCGGATTTGGACATTGATAGGATGGAAAGGATCGGGATTATCATGGCAGTTACGAAGATGTTAGCTGTGATTTGTGCTTGTGCTTTCACATATCATTTGAGAAGGAGAAATGATCACAACAGCATTTTTTATAATTTAGCTTGATAAACAAGAAATGCAGTAGTAAAAGTAAACTATTTAGTAATTATTTTAAAGCTATAGTAGTAGACTTCTTGTTTTACACGCTCGTCGTTGTCGCTCGTAAACATTTTTTATTATTAACGTGAGCTTTGTTGGAGTTCAAAAGCAAAATCATGTTTTGTGATCGTGTCTGATAATCTGAAATGAAATTAGAGATGGGAGCCTCAATCAATCCCAAAATATCTTATTATCGTGTTATACAAATGTCAAGAGTGAATGTGAACTGTGAATTTGTGATAATGAAAGAAAGACAGGTGATAATTTAGTGATGATGCAGGCAGATTGCAGATCAATCAAACATTTTTGGATTTTTGACTTTATTATTATTTCTTTAGACGAAAAAAGGATTATTCCTTTATAGTGGGAACCGGTTACTCTTCTTACTTAGCTTAGGCGTAAATGAAATGAAACGAAAACGATTATAAAAATGGGGAATGATCTTTCTTCATCAATATGTTTTGCACACCACACAAAGTAATATGTTTTTCGTCATCTTTTGCATATCCCCCTTCATGTACATAACAGTGGCAGCAGAGCATGCCAAATAAAATTGTAAAATGAAACTTTGTTGATCTGAATCTGAATTTGAATAAGAAAATTTTGGCAATGCAATCATCGTCGTCCTTTTAGCAAATCGAATTAAGTTTGACTGTTTAAGTAAATTTTTGATTGATCAAAGTCAAATGTGGAGAAGAGGAAAACTACTGAATAAAAATGATTAATGCAATGCAGAAAAGTGTTAAAAGCTTCGAGGCATTTTAAGTAAAAATGTTGCTGCTATTATATGTCAAGATTCAGGAGAAGAGATGCCTCATAGTGATCGAACGACTTCTTTGTGGTTAAAGACTTGCCAAATAAATAGCAATAAAAGTGTCCCATCTCATATAATTTTACTTTTATGTTGAATGTGTATTAAATGTCAAAAACTAGCTCAGATGAATCAAGTAAAAAAATAAGGAACATTAAATAAAAAGTGGCTGAATGATGACTGATCGATGACTATGGCTTGTGTGTCGTTAAGAATGTGTGAAATTCTATTAAGTACATTTTGTGCATGTACAAATACGAGTGGAAATTGAATTAATTACATTTAGGTATATGGATCAAGTATTTAATATGAGTGCAGTGCAATAATGGTTTTAAGATTAAATGACGGAGAATTGAGAATGCGATGAGGATATGGCTACCTGATGTATTCGGATGGTGAAACTGTTGGAACATTTCAAGTATAGCGGGTAGGTAAAAAAAGAACGATTAATTTTACCTAATTAAATAACTGATTAATTAATTATCTTATCAATAAGTCGATCTGGTAATCATTCATAAAACATTTATTACACTTGAATGATCGAATGAAACTGCTGCTGCTAATCAAGCAAGAATTAAAACTCAAAGTATTTTTATTTTTTTACATTTAAGAGTGTTATCTTAATCCGATTCCAATCTGTGGGTAATTTGCCTTTGCCTTGCTTGCTGTTGGCAAGTGGAATGGGTCACTTTCAAATATAAAAGGATGTCCATCAATCTTAATCCCTATATGGCTCGATTTGGACTTCAAGAAAGGAACTATTTCCAGATTTTAACGTATATGAATATGCAAATTCAATATTTTTAAGAACATTTTAACATTTTCTTATTTTCGAATTGGAATTTGATCCGTAATAAAATATTATATTTATTGACATATTGACAGGTTGTAGGATTACGCTAAAAAAGCTTGCAAAACTTAAAAAAACTACATAACAAGAAGAGTAAAACATACAAAGGAGAATGAATTTGTTGCGACACGACGCGGGGCTCCCTTCCCTACTCTCGTCACGTTTGCTGATGTTTGTCCACTATTAAAAATCTCAAAATCAAGGAAAGTTCAAGCAAAAATTGCTCACAATAGTATGTATCAAGTATCAAACTAAGACTTAATTTAAATATTTAATGATCTGACATATTTTTATATTTATCTTTTGTAACATGAATAATATTGTATCGTGTATCTTTAATCTTTGTTGGTTGTGTATTCTGTTTTGTATCACATTACCCCTACTTTAAGCACATATCAAGATGGTTGTAATAATGATTTTTTGTTACGTTGTTGTTTGTTGCTGTTCATTGTTTGTTCACAAGCGTATACATAATGACTTTATGATAGAATTGTTACAATTACGTAAGAAAATATAATTCATGAAGTTTATCATAGTTTTCCTCGCTGTATATTTAGTTTTGCTGCGCTAATGCGGTTTCGTTAATGAGCGTTTTAAGTCTTTCCATAAGAATCTGGGCACAATCTGTTAAAATCTGTTGCTTCCCATCTATGCAACATGATTTTGTGGAAGCTTCTCCAGAATATTTCTCCAGTTGAGCCAAGATATCTGAATAACACAGCAAGAAATTATTTTGATGTGATGTAAAAAATTAACAAAATTATTATGTTAAAATGACAACTCCTTATATATTGCGCTTTATTGAAACTTACCCAAGAAAACGTCATAAAGATCTTGCTGAATCCTCTGTTCACTACTGTACCAGTTCATGTGAGTGTACATCCAAGAAAGTCCACAATGCTTAATGAAATCTTGATTAGCAACTGGGGACGCTTTGAGAAAATTCAAAATAGATTTCCAAACCAAGGGAAGAATTTCCGTAGTTTGCCGGATGCTCAGAGCAAATCCCAGGTATATTTGAAGCGTTTTAAAGAAATCGAAGCAATTCGGAACGGCCTTATTCTCACTTAAATAGACGCATACATCCTGCTCCAGAGAGATTTGGTGGAGGAGGCGAAATAACAAAGCTTCAGTTTTTAAATAGACGAATGCCATTGAATTTTGTGTCATTAAAAATTTCCCAAGTCTCATTACTTCTCTTCGAGCGCCCTCCTAAAACAGAATTGTGATAAACAATTATTGCAATTACCTACCGTCATAATTTCGGTTTCAATACTAAAGTAACTTTTTTATGTAAATCGTGCGCTTACATCAAATTTGGACTGCTTGATCGGGAGAAGTTTCAGAAATATCTTGAAAGTATAGCAAAGCACGGGTTCCGGTATCTTTTCCATCTCCAAGTGAGAATTAATCAGTTTGTTCAACGTTTGAAAAAGCTCCTTTTGAATTTCTGGAGTGACCACTTCCTGTGGATTATCAAGGGAATCCAAGAACCCATTCATACACTTCAAACCCCAATACCGGAAATACTCGGTGAGCCGGAGACCCTTCAGCATTTTCAGGAGAAGTTCAAGCAACTCAGTAGGATTGTGGGCTGATCCCTGCATCATTCTCAACTTGAAAAGTTGATTGTGAAGAGTTTTAGGCATGTCAACGTTTCTCTGCGTCATCATAAAAAAATCACGCGTTAATTTAAGTGCCCTTTTTAAATGATGAGTTTGAATGAAGCAATGCATGACGTAAGTTTAAGTTTTAAGCCAAGCCATATGTTTATGCTTCATGCATTTTTTTTTACCTTAATCGCTTCCATCACTGTTGAGTCATCGTTACTCGCTGCAATATTCTTTGCAGGTAACTCTTCCAGTGGGGGAACTTCGTAAAACGTGGAATACAACCCGAGAAATTTAAACGGGTTTTCAGAACGACTCTTCAGTCCCGTATCCTCATTAATACTGTCATCTGTGGTGGTGGTGGTGCAACAAGCTCTTATCAAATTAGTTCCAGAAATGTCAAGCGATTTAAGGTTGGGCAAAGATGTGACAATTTTCTCCAGTATTTGTTCAGGAAGTAAGTATTCTCCATTGAAATCCTGGTTGCCTTCTGTTTCCTGTCCTACGGAAATATCTAAAACTCGAAGGTTCTGAAGCTTAGTGATATCATCAATTAAGCAAGAAACGTCGCAATTGCGAAGGACGAGGCTTTCCAAATTTCTCGCATTTTTCAAACATTTCAATCGCTTCACCCACGGGCACCAGCTGAGATCAAGATGCCTAAGATTTGGTAAGACGTTCTCCAAAAGCTTGTCAAAAAACAAGGACTGAACACGTGCTTGAAATTTTTGGAAAACCTTCTTTGGCTTCCAGTCCAACACGAGGGATTCTAAATTTGGAGAGCGTAAGGGCATAGGCAACTTCGTTGTTTTTATGGAATGTAAGTTAGGAGCTTGGTTAAGCAAATGCCAGAATTTCCGGGGTAAAGTGCGACATCCTCTCACATCCACGTGTTGCAGAGTTTTCAAATTGGCCTTGACCAAATCCTGGATAAGATCCACATCCGCTCTTCTACAGTTTTGGAGAGATACGCGCTGAAGAGGTGTCTTCAAGGGATTCTGTGTAAAGGTTATATAATATTTTGTGTTATTAGCTTGAACGCTTGAACTTTTGAACTTCTTCTCAGGAAAGGTCAATTATAGAAGCGCAGATAAAAAACCTGACTTTTTGTGCATATAAAAATGGTTTATTACATTTTTGAGTCAACATTCAACAAGTCAAAAGCATTTACCTCTTTTATCATTTTATGACAAATATAAAAAAACAAGTTGAAAGAACAAACAAAACAGTTAAACTTTGTCATTGTCCTTTTTATCTTATCTTTTCGATGTTTTAATTTCAGATTCCCCTACATTGTTTTTTGTGTGTTTGCTTTCAGCAAATATGATCAGGTAGAAAGTAAAAAGATTAACTAAACAAAAGCTCAGTTAAGTAAAACTGAAAAATAGCGTCACGTAAAAGCATCCACTCTGAAGCCTTTAAGTAATACTTTCAAATTGTACTTGATAAATGATAAAAAGATGATTGAGCTATTTTTTCCAATTCCCCAAATTATCCCAGGAAGGTCATATAATATGGAATGTTGTAAATAAGTTATTTACTAGAAGGAATTAATTGCCCTGGTCTTATCTCTCATAATGGCGTGAGTTGAAAAAGACTGAAATGCCGCGCATTAATCAACTACGTATAATTATCATTCATTATCTTTAATTAAATTAAGTAGAAGTACTACCTACCTTTAGATAGAGGCGAAATACATGATTGATTTCTTCTGCTGCAGATTGCCCCACACAATAGTCAAACACTTCCTGGGAGAGATCAATGGGCATCCATTGCAGGTTCAGATCAATTGGTGATGATACTGACGGGTTCGTTGATGAAAAGACTTCGTTCAAAATCTTTCGCAGACATAATTCTCTCAATTGAGGCAATAAACTCGGCGTTTCTTCCTTTGGAATGATCATTTTGAAAAATTTTCGTGTTTTAAACGTTTTACAAGTAAAAATGGGTATAAGTAATTTTGTACTTTGCGTAAGTCTGTATTTTATCAAGGCATTTAACTAAATTGAACACGATATACTGATGATGTACTGGACAGATATACAACTGCTAAAGGTGAGAACACTTATCGGAAAATAGTTTTTAGAAGTTTTAATCAGCTAGGGTGGCAGTAATACTGAACAGCAATGTCTCCAGTTGAATAATAAGAATAGGAGGAAGTAGAACATCTCTTTACAACTGAATTAGTCATGTTTACAGTAGAACCAGAAAAAAGCAAAACGAAAATTAATGTTTCGTAATTGAACGTATCCTACAACGTAAACAGCGGTAAAATTATTTACTTTAGTTTAGTTTTTTCCGCAGTTAAATAAAATATTGACACTTTACTATATTGTGACCGATCGCCACTTTGCTTACAACTGCTTCCAACAAGTGCGAACTTTTCCCTTTTTAAATTCTCGATGTGAGTAGAAGTGTTGCTTCTGCTGTTGATTGTAAACTTTTGAAGTGAAACCAATCCTACTTTACTTACTTACTAATCACTAATCACTTTTCCATATTATTTTTTTATTATGCGTTATATTTTTTTACTGCGGGTGGATGTTATGTTGTTTGACTGGAGTAGGACGTGCCCTGTCCTAAAAACACTCGAACAGAATCATGTACTTTGCACGAGCATCGAAAAACATAAATATGGACTCAATCACACATAACAAAATGACTACTCTTCTCACTCTCATTTTGTGAGTGACGCTAATCATCATTCATCATCCTCTCGCTCTATCCTACTTATTACTTAATCATATCATCTATTTTTTAATATTCAATTGTTTTCTGCACTTAATTTTGCTGCTGCTAAATCTCACGTTTTTTGCAAATCACCCCATTCCGACATCTAGAAACTGTCGCATGTCGATGACTCACTCCCGATAATAAAACGCTTAAATTCGCAAAGGAAGAAGAGAAGATGATGATGAGACAGCGTGCTTTTGTCCTGGCTGTCTATCTCAAAACTCCTTATCAGAAAAAAAAAATGGTAAAGTGATATTCATTGTGTGTTCTTCATTTCACACACTGGAAAATAGTAAAACGACTGTGTAAAACTATAACTTTTATTGTTTGTTTTCAGTTTTTGTCTCTCTCTACTCTCTGCTCATAAAAATTTCCTTTGTAAAGTCCGATATGATATAAAGTATGAAAAATATGGGGAAAGATACATAAACAAACAACAACTTATGTACTTATTCAACAGTAAAATTTTTATTATGTTTGATTTTTGTGGAAGGATGAAGAAAAAAGATTTCCTCTTGATTTATTTGTTTTTTATAACAAAACATAATAAGCATAAGGTAAAGTATAAACAGATAATTTGACATTGACATTTGGTTTAGCTTTAGCTGAATTGTAATTGTAGCTCTTTCTTTGTTCCTCAACTTATGATTTGTGAAGTGAACTACCTACAACAACGTATGCGTTGAAAAGATAATGGCTTTTCACCTTCGATTTTTTAATCATTTTAGATTATTATTGAAATTATTACATAAGCACTTCTATAAAAATCCAACCTAAAAGCTAAATGTAAGCCAAATCATGTACCCGAATAAAAAATAAAGTTAAGCCTGGTATATAAATACGCGTTTTTAAAAATCGCATTACCAAGCAAGCAAGGGCACTTGACTGCTCAACTCAACTCCCAGCAAATACTTGACCTGGTCTATCCTGCTATCGTGCTTCATCATGCTTCCAACGGTCCAATTAAGCAAACAACAATGAACAGGAATTATATCATCATCATCATACTAGAACGAATCAAACAACCTTCAAAATAAAACCTGTTGGAATTTTACTCGGGTAGAAGTGTAAGTGCTTTTCCACCAATGTATTACCTATTTTGCAGATTCAACTTTTTTTAAGAGTTCCAGAAGAACCTACAACGCATTTTCCTTCATGATCCATTCCAATAAAATTACCCGCATATAAGTATTCTGTAAACATGATAAGATTGCCGATTCTGAATTTAATTGCGAGTTAATGTTAATTACTAATGTGATGATAAGGTTTTAATGCTGTGTAATGGGATAATCTTGTGTAAAAAATGTAAAAATAAACTACTGATTATAATTTTGATGCCAGGTGCAAATCGTAATGAAAGAAAGATGACAGATTTGACTTGATTACTGTTTTGTATTAGTATTAGCTAATCGTAAGCATAAAGATTCACAAAATCAATATTAATCAAAGATAATTAGGCACATTATTACACTAAAATAAATATTGTTTTCCTGTTACAAATATTTTCATAGATTGTTTGTTTGTTTGTCTTATTGAGATTTTTTCACACAAAGCAATTTTATAGACAGGCGAGTCGAGTTAAAAAAAAGCGATTATGACAAAACATCAACGAACTTCTGTGAAAGAGTGTTGTTTCCTTCGTTGAATCGGGAATGTGAGAAAGCTCCGTTTCCACTGTTCATGCTAATGCTGCTGATTTCGTCGTTTTTTAGAAAACACGATACAAAATCAATTATGCAACTGGATTCGGCTATGAAATGGATTAGAATAATTAAAAATGATTGAATGATTTCTAGCCTGAATCGCTTACCAAATGTTGGATGGAGAGAGAGATGAAAGTGCTCATAGCACGATGATGATAAATTATTGAATTACAGGTATTGAATGGATAGGTATTGAAATACATAATAATATTATCGTTTTTGCAACTGAGAGGTTGAGATGAGAGCATTTTCCCAATAATAGCATGAGACCAGCGCTTCGGAACCAATCAATGCCTTAGTCTTGCACACCGCGAACGGTGGTGCGGTAGAAGAAAATCGGTGTATTAGTAATTGCATTACATGCAAAAAACAAGATTTCGAATATGATAAGATACTTCAAAAGAAAAACATGCTTTTATGGATATTTTAATGCGGCGTTTATTTCTATTTATATACGTAGGTACATGTATAATTGCGTAAATCTACAAAAACCATTCGCATATAAACTCATTTTGGTCACTTTGTCTTCTTGACTGCCGTATTTATTCATTTTCAATCGTCAGGATGTCCCATAGTCCCATTCCAATGCAATGGTTAGTGTTATTTCTAAACGTTGAAAAGGTTTCCGAGATACGTTACTATGTACCTTTTTCGTTGCCATCGAGATTTCAAGGTAACTCGTTGTTTTCGTTTTTATTAAAACTTTTAAAACGTAGATTCAAGTTTTTAATCGATCCCCAAATTCTAATGTCTAACTTGCGGAAGTGGGATGATTGCGATTCAAATATTTTTGAATTCGTGTTAGAGTGCTTAGGCCTGTCGTCAGTAGTCAGTGCAGTGTCAATACAGAACAGAAAGATTTTTTGAAAAGTTAAATTGTTTATTCACACTACCAATGCATGTAAAATGGCGACAGCTCCAGTAAAAACAGCTGTTCAAAACGATGATCTCACTGCCTCATGGGAAGAATTAGAAAGAGGAATCAACGACGTGCTCGCCTATAGAAGCATGACCCCACAGGAGTACATGCGCTTCTACTCGTAAGTTGTAAAATATTTTACTTAAATTAAAGAATTCAGAACCAAAACAAGATTTTCAATTTACGAACTGCTTAAAGATGAATAATGAATTTAAATTGTAAATTGCCAGGCTTGTACATGACTGGTGCACAACAAGAGTATCAAGAGTTCCAAATCGGCAGCAAAATGAAAATCAAGGGGTTCGCCGCGGTGGTGGAGAAAGAAACGCAGACAACTCTCAGAGAAACTCCACAGCGGAGAAGAGGGAGAGCATCGGCGGAGAGGAAGTATACCAGCGCATATCCACCTTAATCGATGGTCACATGAACGAGCTTATAGAGAAAGCTAAACAGTTGACGACAGATGACTTGCTTAAATATTACGGAGTCACTTGGGAACGATTTCAGTTCAGTGCGAAAGTTATCGATGGTATTTGCTCGTATTTGAATCGGTAAGAAGAATAACAAAAACTTAAGTCATCAACTTGATGACATCAAGAGCTATTTACGCAGATAGATAAAAAAGCAAAATATCTTTAACGAGAAAACATATTTTTAAAGGCATTGGGTCCGTGTTCAGCTGCAGTCGGGACGAGTTGATGTATTCGAAATAAATCAGTTAGCAATGCAACGATGGAAAAAGGCACTTCTTGACCCTCTCCAGGAAAAGGTTAGTTCAATAATCAATTGTTAAAAAGAAAATTGAATCACTTTTAATTTATCGTAATTTAGTTCCTTCCAATTTACTTAAATAAAAACACAAAACATGGAATATTTATTTTCGCAGCTAGTCTCAGTTGTACTGGAATTGATCAATGGGGAAAGGAATGGGATTGCTGTAAGTCAACACCTCTTGATCAAAGGCTTCGTCCAGTCATTAATTGAGCTTGGAGGCTACAATGACGATCCTAAGCTACACGAAAGGAGCTTTGAAGTGGGTTTCCTATCCGGCACAGAAACGTTTTTTGAAAAGTTAAATTGTTTATTCACACTACCAATGCATG
>JAHZNJ010003624.1:0-10774 GCA_027744475.1 Lepidocyrtus cf. sotoi NNG-2020
GCATGAGTCTCTTTTAAATCATAAAGGAAATCATTTTTTTTGAATTTACATTCATGTATGCTCACGACCATCATCAGGAAGTGGAAAGATTCTTTTTTAATACATTATCATTATTATGTAACCTATCTCCTTCATACACAGCTCTTATTCTTGTTGACAAAGACAAGCCTTGAATCGTCCAAACGATCATTGGCAAAAAAAACTTGATTTATGGACGGCATTTACACACTTCCTCCCACCAGATTAAAAGGGAAGTCTGCTAAAACGCGGTTAAAATGGAGCAGGATATGATTTACTGAGTAAATAAATATAACCTGAAAGAATTCTTAAAAAGGAGAGAAAGAAGAAAGTAAAAAAGATTTTTCTACTACTAATCGTAAGCTAAGAAGAGGGAGAAGCAAGTTTATATAATGACAATGTAATAAATTTCCTGCATTAAAGTAAACTTTGTTTGGAAAGCAAAAAAGCAAAGTACAAAGGTGAATTTAGGAATAATGGCATTTACCATTTTACCAACTTGACTCTTATTATACCGCCTCTTTGCTGTTGCCATTCATTGTTAGTAAGTAGTGCAGCGCAGGCAGGCAGGCAGGCAGAGTTTTCCCCAATCATTACGGCATAGTGGGTGAAGTGAAGACGAATCCATTCACATTCTGCATGCACAGTTGATCCTGACACGCAATTATTTCTTTACGTTTTTTTTTTCTTTTACAGGATCAAGTTAGTTTAGAGTTGGAGATGTTATGTAATTTATGTAAACCATGATACTATAACAAAACTGTAGAGTTCTGCAAAAAAAAATTTTAACTGTGTGACGTGACGTAGTGTTTTGAAAACCTATAGCATATTTTTACCTTCAGCGAAGGCTTAACCAAATCAAAAAAAATAATCCATTTTAAATATTTATGATCGTGATGAATATATATACTTACCTAGCATGCATGCTTACAAAATATAAGAATTTTCAAAAAAGTTAAAGATATTATGTCGTGCAAAACCAGCTTTTTGCTTTCATTACATAACTATAACGAAAAGGTGACCCACGAACGAACGGCGAACCAAACGGAGCATATTTTAACATACGCAGCAGTTGAGTTCATATGAAATGAAAACGAGCATGAAGCTGAGTGAGTGAAGAAGTAGGAAGCTCATGAAAACTGCTCAATAGTTTCCATAATCCATCTTGGAAAGTTATTGCTCTGTGCTCTCTTGACAGTAAATATAACCTGTGCCATATGTTCCACTTCCTGCGTCTTGGCAAAAAAGCAAGCATCAGAAACTTGCATGGTCTGTCTATTTACTACTTCTACTACTTTACTTTTTTACTACATTCACTTCTTTCTTTCCAATTGGTTTTGCATGGAGTATTTCTTCTCTCAGAGTTGTAAAGACTGGGTAAGATTACTTGACAGTTTTTTAAAACTCGTCAAGTCAGAATAAAAATTATGAATAAACAATTAACGCACACATGCCACAACTTCCGCTAGTACTTCAAATAGTAGAGTAAAATTTGATCGTCCTTTCTAATTAATTTTTCTACAGTTTCTGATTGAATCAATTAAAACTATTGTGACATTAACAAATTACAACGGAAATGACAAACTAGCTATTTTGCAATTCATTAATCACGAGCTATGTTTTTATTTTTAACAATTGAAAATTTGCATTGTTGAAAAATAAAAATACTTCGTTTTCTAGGAAGAGTGACAGGACATGAAGAAATGTACTTACATATAACAGTTTTTAACAGTGCAGAAGCAGAAGAATATTAAGTTAATTAATTGTTATAGTTCCATATTTAAATTACGATTTTCAAATAAACTAATTGTAAGCGCAATAACCCCACACAAGTAATTCGGTTTAAACTTTAAAGTTTAGAGTTTGTTTTTTTTTCAATTGTTCGTTTTGTGGTAATTGTGCAAAAACAGTTATTGATGAAAAAAGTATTGGTGATCGAAGAAACTTTCCTGATGTAGGAGTATACGAGGAGGGAGTATTGTGGGAGGTTTGCAAATACCTTTGTTAACAAAAAACTATGCTTTAGAGAATATTGTCACGACTCACAACAGCAGTAAAAGCGTGTTTACAACAAATAACCACATCAGTACAATATATTTATGGAAGAAAATTGCATTTTAATATTGTAATGGGCTACAATTTTTTTGCCAACCCCTTTTTTACTCATTGTCAGACGAAAATACAAAAGATCGGTAATTAGCAAAATATAGCTGTATGCTGTTGGCTTGTTAATATTAATATGGACCCGAAGTTAGCTATTTTGCGTTGTCGGTCGTATTTAATATGTAGAAGTAATATTTTATTTGTGTATGTAGGTATACATAAATATTTGATAGGTCAGTCGGTATACCTCAGACTCAGACCTCATAAGAGGTTTTAATTTTCCATTTTAAAATACCTATTGCATTCTATTTTACCTACGAAAAAGGTGCTTATGAAATGTGCTTTCATGGAAGCGCACATTTCATAGATGCCATCACATTAACTAGTTCAAAAAATGCACGCCAATAGACTTTTATAGCTTAAAAGGGTGTTTCGTTCAGGAAAACTTTTCTTTTGTAAAAAAAGGGTTATTTGATTTGGTATTACAGTAGTGCGTATGCCGAAAATTCACACAGAGATATTTATTTTTGACATTTTGCATGTCAGCCAGCCAGCTAGCTCACAAAGAGAAAAAAAGTTCTGTGTGGATATTATTACTACTACTATTATGTGATTCTTCCAAACAGCAAAAGTTTTCTCCATAAAAAACTCAAAGAGTAATTCACGTACTCAGCTCGCGCTCTAATAATGGATTCATAACAGAGCCAAAGTATGTAATATATAGGGAAATAATCTAATGTAATGTAAGTATAATATAATGCCTTTGTACACACACACACATTGCATAGTTTTGTAAAGAAAAAGAGAGAGAAAGAGTAGGAAAAGGAACGCAAGAAAGAAAGAAAGACGAAGAAAGAATGAAGGAAAGAAAGAAAGAAAGCCTGAAAATAACCACGTTATGGCTCACTGAATTTTTTCATTTTCTTTATATATGCACTCGCTCACTTGCCTTGTTTGTTGTTGCTGGAGGATTGAGTGCTGCTGCTGCTGCTGGCTGACTGGCTGGGTGCAAGTAAGAGAAGAGTAAAAAGCATACTACTACTACAAGTACGTACCCCTCCTATTTATCTATCTATCTTATATGATATGTCTCTTGCTATGATTGCAAGTGATGACGGTAAGAAGAAGAGTGTTACTTACTGCTTACTCCTCCATTCTATATATATACATCCTGTGAGTGAGAACCCAAAATGAACTTCCCAACAAAAGAAGAGAAAGTTTTATAATATTATGAGTCTGCAGACAACGGCAAAGTACTTTTCTCATAGACTTTTTTATGTCATATTGAAGAAGAAGAAGAAGAAGAAGAACAAGCAGCTTGTTTTTTTTTCTTTTCATAGGACGACGAAACCAGAAAATAGAGAAAAAGGAGTGTATTAGCTGGTAACAGCTTGGACAGCATTTCAACTAATACTACCTGCTAACGGTCATGTGGAAATAAAAACCTAAAAAAAACCATGCATTGAAATTTAGATAAGTGTCGTGATGTGATATTGTCTCTCTAAGTCTGCTTCTGCTGCCGCTGCTGCTTTCACCGACAACAACGGAAGGGACGATGCGATGACCAAAAAAAAGTTAGGACGTTTCGTTGAACAAATAATATCCAAAAATTGGAATAAGCAGGAAAAGAGAAAGCTCTACGTTCAGTCAGTTCAATTTTATATTATGCTTTTGGGGACGTAGGAACAGGGCAAATGACAAATACTTTTTTTCTGTAAACATTGCAAAGAAAACAGTAGCAGCAGCAGCAGAAAAAAGCGGAGGCTTTTTTCCAACTTGTATAATATATTTAAAGTTTTTGCTTTCCTGTTGTTCTGTTTTTTTTTGTTCTTACACAAGAATGGAGTGCTGCTGTCATATTCTCGTCGGCGTATTCTTAAAATTCGATGACATATCATGAAGATGGTGGCGGCATAATATAATATTTTGGTGATGAATTTTATGATACTAGCTACTAGCTAGCATAACAGCACGACATGTAGGTACCACATATAAACAGAAGAACAAGCGACAGGATAGTCGACGATCTCAATCGCAAAATCGCTTCTGAAAAAAGTAGGAGCTTCCTTCCAGTGGTGGCAGGCAGGCAGCGTAGCGCTTATATATTATAAGCCCCCATGTTGTTGCATGATGTCGTCGTTATGCATCATTGAACAAAGAATGTCAGGAAACCTTCGCATGCTCAACTATCATATTATTCCGACCCATAAAAACTGTCACTCTCATTCTAAAAAAATTGATACTGGGCTAAGTGCTTTCCTTTTTTAGGTATATCCATTTCTAAAAATACTTGTAGTTTCGTTTGTTTATTGATAGTACTACACTACATCAATACACAACTCACTACAATATGTACATACATATGTACTTTGTGGTGGTAGTGTTTAGGCATATCACAATTTACAATTACAATTTGCCTGCAGTTCGCAATTATTGCATACATGTTAATTCTTCCATGTAGTACCTACCGGAAGGGGAATAATAATAATGAAAATTATTTGTGACAATTTTTATTTTTAGGAATGAATGGAACTATGTAAAACTATTGCTCGCAGCAGTGTTTCTTTATAATATGCTCTTAATGTGTAAAATATTTAAATTGTTTGACTACTAAAGGTAGACCAAAATTTCGTTAACAGTTAACCCGCATCAATTTTTTTTCAAAGTTGTGGCACACACGACTTAGCTTCCCTTTTTAACGAATTTTTAAATTACAATGAAAATGAATGCAAGCACGAACGGTAATATTATGTAGAACTAGGTAGATATTATTATGCTTGCTTTCTGTGAAATGTTGCAAAGTTTTATTGCGTACTTCATCTACTCTTCCAACATCAGCAAAAAATCAGCATGAAATTGATGAAAACCCCATTTGCAGCTGAAAGAGTTAATAAATCTGCAACATTTTATGTTAAAAAAGATTTTTACTTGAAAATGAAAACTTCATGCGTTTTAAAGTGGAATCATTTCGTTCAACATTAAAATAGTAAATGACTTTTTAGAGATGATTTGTACTACAAGCATATGGAACTCATCGGAATTGGTATTGATCTACGGAATAAAATAAGGCGTTGCCTCGATATATCTTTGCGTAATGAAGATGGTGACATGCAATGCAAAACTACATATGAAAATTTTTGACACGTCATGCATTACAGATAATTCCTATTTGCAATGCTTCTTATGTTTTTAAGCTTTACCAACGTTTTTTTTTGCACTTCCTAAAACTATTTTTAAGCAACTCTTGCTTTTTCTCTACAACCACCACGCTCATTCTTTGCAACTTTACATTTATTATGATTTGTGTATGGCTTACTTAGCTTGATGATGGATTAATGGAAAGTATGAAAAAGATAATAATAATGAAAAAATATTTCTGTTTCAGGTTCATGACAACTGGTAAAGATGAATGTGAATATGGACGCAGAGAACCGAGTCGTTCTTAATGTCGGAGGAATCCGTCATGAGACGTACAAGGCAACTCTAAAAAAGATCCCTGCAACTAGACTGTCCCGTCTAACTGAAGCCCTTGCCAACTACGACCCCATCCTAAATGAGTATTTTTTCGATAGACATCCCGGAGTCTTTGCTCAGGTTATTAAACTCATTATATTTCCTGAAATAATGATGAAGATTCGACTAAACATGACTGTTTCATACGACTATTTGACAAAATGAATGACTGAATCGTGTTAACCTGAAGTGGATTGTGACGAAAGAAAAATTAATTACATACTTCATTAAAAATAATCTATGCTTTTTTTTAAAAAAACCCAGCAATATTCATGTTTATATCCGTATTATCTTTATCTTACTCACAGAACGATTGCTTAAAAGAAATCAATATCATTTCAGCAAAAACTATTAAATTTAAAGCGATACGTACATATTTTGATAGACTGGCTTAATTATAAATCATAAGGGCAAAGGTTAAAACCCACCTTTAAAAATTATGAGAACTTTTACACGTTGTTGGGTTTCTAAAAGCAACATGCAGCAGCGTACGAATTTGAAACGCTTTTTGGAAGCCACGGACAGCAGAAGCAGTTGCATATCATATCATATGTCAAAGAGCAACCATAACCAACTTGCTTTTACCACGCCACGTCACTACATTCATTCGTTACAGTTACGTTTACGTTACACGTTTTTTTTGGAAAAATGCAAAAGGGCTATCAAATCATCTCTAAAGCCTTAAAGAGCTAAAAGACTCTCTCGCTCTCTCTCTCTTTTACTCAAGCATTTTACGTGTTTGTAAATAAAGATATATGAGAATTTTTTGTTGTGTAGGTTTTACTACGGATTTCATCTTTCCTTTCTCTCTCCTTCTCTTTCTCTTTCGCTTCTCTTCCAGTCACATTTCAACGTAGCTTTGTAAGTACTACCTCTTTACTACGTGGAGAAAGATGCAAAGAATCTGTTTCCAAACCAATATATCTCTGACAAAAACTAGTCATTCTTCATCCCTACTTTACACAACTCAACTCAACTACCACTCCAATCGTATTAAAACAAGGTCTGTTTACAGGACTTGAGTTTGTAAAGCGGCAGCAGCAAGAGTAAGCGAGGGAGCGGAAGCTTTATTATAAAAGAATCCTTCGCGGAAAAAAAAGAAATGCGAAAAAGTGGAAAGAGAACAGCTCCAAAGTTTTCTTTCTGTTTAGAAAACCTAATTTCAAACTGATAGTTCCTTTATACAATATAAGCACCACTACCTCAGACATAATACTTTTCATTCTACAGAATGTTCATTTCATTTTATACTGCTAAAAATACTAAAAAAGTAAATTTCTCCAAATATGCGTAACGTTTGGTTCTTTTAAGAGTTTTAGTTTTTATTTTTATGCTAAGCTACTTATTTCATTTCATCCAGTTTCAGGGATCCTTTATACGTTTTACGTTACGTTACGTTCCGTTACTTATAAGTACAATATAGTACTCTATTCAAATTTGCGTTAACGGTTTTGGTTGTGTGTGAAAGTGTTAAACCACCACCACCGGAGAGCGAGAGAGAGAGAGAGAGAAAGAGAGAGGCGGAGGGAATATGTAACATGTCATCAACGAGGATGTGTTTTAGCACGATTTCTGACAGCTAAATAGTTCCGCAAGTTTTACTTTTTAAAGTTCTCTCTCTCTCTCTTTCGCTCGCCTATCTGTTCCTGCCATCCTTCCTTTACTCCGTCGTTTCCGCTGCTGCTGCTGCTGCTGAAACTTTTAGTTTGCAGGAAATAAATGTGTAATGCCACTGCTATTGCTAAACTCGCTGAAAGGCGAAAGAAGCCAGCCACAAAACAAAAATATGGAATGTTTTGGAATTGGAATACAACATCCCTAAATAAAGATATTCAGAAAGATGTGTTCATTGTTGACATGCACTGCACGCCATACCACCACCACCAAATTTACTTTATAGGTGAAGGAAAAGTGCAAAAAATTGATTTTCTACATTAAATCGACCATTTTACTTCTCCGAAAATCATATATAAACAATAAAGTTATGAGGAGGAAATAAATTCTTACACTTGTTTATTTATTTTCAAACCAAACCATGATGTTTCAGAGAAGTTAATTTTTTCTCGTTAGAAAGCACCTAGAAAACCTAGATAAAGACGAGGAGGATGAGAAGGATTTATAAACTTTAACCAGTTTTTATGGTGAAAGTAAACAAAGTTTTGACTAGAGAACAACTCTAGCTGACTTGCATTCGATTCAATATTACTTTACTACTGTACTTCTGCTATCTCCAAAAAAAATATCATGAAAAAGAGAAACAAACTATGAATCTGTGTGGCGTGGCGTGACAAGCCGAAGAAAGATGGAGGTTAACCACAAATGTCTGAAAAGCAGTATATTTTATATATCACCTATTTTTCATATTGGCAGATAATGCTTCCGCTCTAGAAAACATGAATGCAAAAAGCATATAAATATAAGTAAGTAAATAAAATACATGTATTTCTTCAAACTCCTCTCCTCGCTCGCCAGATCATACTTTATCTCATTGCGTTGCGTTGCCTTTGCGTTAAGAGAAGAACTTCCAGAAGAAATCAAAACATCAATAAACTGCTCCTCAGTTTGCCACCGATGTGGTGGTGGTGGTACGGTAGTGAAGAAATGTCTGTTCCCGAATCTGGCATTGACGTCTATCTCGTGTGTCCATGTTACTTTATGACTCGCTGAAGGTACTGCTGCGATGAGAAGAGCTGTAGCTTAGAGAAACGCGAGCGAGTTGAACTGATACTGAAGTAAAAGTAAACTGCTCATCTGACTTCTTCAAAAGTAAGTAAATAAGTCTCCGATTCCGCCCAAGTTACGTTTACGTTTACGTTACATCATCTACAGCAGCAGCGTATCATCATCATCATAAAAGTTTCTCAAGCAATGCTTCAACTTCAACTTCAACCTCACTTTTTTTAGCTTTTACCATTATTATCATGCCAGTCATCATCGATCTCCAAAAATATTACGGTATTTGTAGTAAATATTACATACAGCAGCGGCAGCGTGACATTTTGTCCTAAAATACTTACGTTACATACACCACATTGCATCCACATTTTCTCCTAGGAGGAGGAGGAGAGCATTTATTTGTAGTAAACTTAGGTTTCTAGTAAACTTTACTTTACACCACGTACATATTTTCTCCCACGCATTTTTCTCTTCCTCTTGCTCGACTCGACCATTTGGACTCGACAAGTCGACAGTTAATAAAATGCTAAAGTCAATGAAATACAACTACTACTGCTCTATGTACAACAGTAGTAAATGTTATTATGGAAGATCATAAATTAAAATGAGCTCATTGGATTGGGTAATAAACAGGTGCTGAATTACTACAGAACTGGCAAGCTACATTATCCTACAGATGTGTGCGGTCCTCTTTTCGAAGAGGAGCTGGAGTTTTGGGGTCTAGATTCCAACCAAGTGGAGCCTTGCTGCTGGATGACCTACACCCAGGTATGTGTGAGAATGAGGAGGATCCATAAAAAGTGCTATAATAGTTGTAATAAAAATTTTACATGAGACGAGAGTGTAGTACAGACTGTAATGTAACTACCTATAATGGTATTAGTATAGACGATTTTATTTTAATTCTACTATCCAATACTATTTATTTCATTCATATATTCTATTTCCCGTCTATTTTTATCAATAAAATCGAAAATCAAATTGCGTAATGAAAATCATTTGGATAATGATGTTAAAGAATGAGATGCTAAAAGCCCAGAACATCAAAATCATTATAATCTCTCTCGATTTTCACTAATTTTATTCCTTCGTACAGTAAGTAAGGAAAAGAGGGAACGAGTGAAATGGAAATGAGTGAATGAATAATTAAATTAGAAATACAAAATCTGTAGTGGCTTTTGTAAAAAAAATAGTTCAATCCTTAATGGGTTCTAATAGTAGTACTACGCCTAGTAGTACTTTCCCTTTTATACTTGATATCATTTTAATGATCGCTGTCTAATATTTCACTTCGGTAGTGGAAGAAATCTGACTTTAAGATCGCGTAGCCTCATATTTCATGAATTTCACTGATGAGAGAGGAATATGTTACGTTACGTTACGGAATAAAGTTTTTTTATGCAGAAAGGGCTCGGTGGGTCTCTCGTTCTTTTAAGCGTAAGCGTGTGTAACCTCATACCGTAGTAGTAGGTAATGCAATCCGTGGGCGCGACGCGACGTAGACGTAATGTTAAAGGGGGAAATAAGTTCTTTTATTTGACGTAAACGTCTATTTCTGTATTTTATACGTATTTTACTATTACATGACGAAGGATTTTGTTTAAATTTAATGTGAATGCAACGTAATGCATATTGCCAATATTAGATTTCATAAGTGTACTACGTGAGTGTGTATGTCGGAGCCGCTGAATTTCCATTTAAAAAATTGATTAACAATAAATCCTTCTCCTTTTGACAGCATCGGGATACTCAGGAAACGTTAGCAGTTTTAGATCGGCTAGATTTGGACACGGAAAAGCCTTCAGATGAAGAATTAGCGAGGAAGTTCGGTTTTGAAGATGATTATATGTCGGGTACGGTACAAAACTTTAATGTTATATTTCATAAGCGTATTTAGATGTACTTAGCTTTGTTTGATGCAATTACTGTATGAGTCACACTCTACATTTTATCTATTTAGGGAACGTATCCTGGTGGCAAAGGGTCAAACCTAAGCTGTGGTCTCTATTTGACGAGCCTTACTCATCTAATTCTGCCAAAGTAAGCGTGATTTATAGTAGTGGTATAATATTTTGGATGTAGGAAATAATGTAAAATGTAAATATGTATTTGTCAGCTTTGTCCACCAATTCATTACACATTTGTGGAATAAATTGATTGTTGTTGTGAATTTTTAGTAAGCACCTGCTTGAACAACAGCGCAGCATAATAACGTTTCCTTCCGATAAAAACCCCTTTTATCAAATATATACTCCATTCAAGGGCTTTCATGTCAAATTCCCATACATAACATAATATATATAAGGAAAAATGTGTGTGAGAGAGAGAAAAGGAGTAGTAGTTGTAGTAGTGGGAACACCACAGGCGACTTGTTGTTACTCAACTGGAAGTGTATTAGCACTCTCTAAGCTATTTAAAGCTGCCGTCGCTCATAATGATACATAGACTTACAACATGCACCCTT